>PVKB01003837.1:0-174263 GCA_004027205.1 Ctenodactylus gundi | reverse complement strand
TAGAAACAGGAATAAGCTGCCTGTTATTTTGGAGTTTGGGGGACATCAGAGATTAGTGAGGTGCTTCTATTCTCACCTGCAATCTTAGTGCGACTGGTTTTCCCTGAGAAGCATCTGAGTTTGAACCTCAGCACCACGGAGGCTTCTGACCTAAAAAAGTAGGTAACTCGGCACACACTGGTGAGATTGCAATGTGGTTTTCCCATTCTCTAATTGTGTCCTTCTGGACAAGCCACCTAACTCCTTAAGGCCTGCTTTCTTGAACCACAAAATAGGATCAGTGATAACGCCCATTGCCTTAGTGGTAGAGCGAGGCTCCCTTTTAACAGAGCTGTGTTTCAGCTACTTCGATCCACACTGCCCACACCCACAGCTTTCAGTAACTCCACAGAACTGAGTGGAAATTGAAATAGTACATGCTTCGTCTTGCTTTTTTCATAATAATAAGCTGTTAAAATTTGGACACTGCCTGCTGCTTAATTTAACGTTTTGCTTCCAGCCACCTGTTGGCTATTTATTTTTAAGCACTTATTGTTTACCACTATAGACAATTTCTTTTAGAAATTTAGCTTTTTCTCCATGTCATCGTCATTATTTCATTTTCCCCGTGATTTACACTATTTCACCATCCTATTGACTTTTTAAATATGGTCTTATTTTTCTTCTGCACGGTCCCCTTTTTGTGTGTGTGTTTTGTTTTGTTCTAGAAAGAGCATTGATCAGAGCCTAAATCAGGGTTTCAAGAAAGAGCATAGGAATAATCAATGGTTTTGGCTATTTCCATTTTTGTTTAAAAATCGTTCCCTTTTGTATTCACTTTGTTTGTTTTTGTTTGTTTTTGAACTAATTGGGATAAAAAAAGAAGTGTTAAGACAAAATGTGTTTTCATCTCCTACCAGCAGAGAAAGCAAAGAGCTTCGTCCCCCAAGCATTTGGGACCCCACTCTTTTCAGACTTGCTTTATCAATAACAGTCTAATTCTGAGCATTTTTGTCTTTTATATACTTTTCTCAATTGTATCTAGTAATTCCTTTTTTGCCATTTCACAGTCTGAGGACTTTTCAGTATATTTTTCATTAGAGTACTCTCTGTTGATGTATTCTTTGCTTTAGATTAATTATGAATTTCTAAAAACATTTTCAATTACAATTTGAAAACTTAATTTTCCTTTCATGACAATATTAATGGCCTCTGTGTAAATATTTCTCCTTTTGTTTCTGTTCTGGTTCATCTTAACTTTTCATTCTTGTAGATCTTTGGATCATTGCAGCAAAAGAGGGTTTTTTTTATTTTGCCTTATTTGCTTTTATCCTATTTCAAATGTCAATGTAGTTTAATTCTATACTTGTCTTTGCATGTTATTTTTAAATTATATATTTATGTACTTGAGCATCTTATTAATTTGTGCATTAAAGAAATGAAATTATCATTTAAAGTATTTAAAATTTCTACAGACGTAAAAATGTCATGATGTATTTAAACATCGTGCATATTTGTGTGTACTTACATATAAGTAGATCTTTTAAAAATACAATAATTTTTTATTATATAAAATATAATGGGCTAAAGAATATTGGTTCTCATTTATTTTCTCTGAACACATAAGTGATACCATGTTCATATTTACTTTAAACACGTGGATAATTACTGCATTACTTGATTTTAGTTTTACTTCTAATTTTAACTTTGCTTATCTTCTATATTTGCATGTATGTATTTTAAAATACCTAATCATGACATATACTTGTATATATACAAAACAGCCAATACTTTGTTTAGATTACCCTTCACACATATTTACACATGTATATGTTACAATAGTCAAATAAGATAGAAAAATCAAATAATTTCCTCCTCCACTTTCCTTGCAAGAGCACGATACTGCTATTTCCCCTACAGCTATCATTAATATTGGTTTTCTGTCATTTCAGATGTAAATATAAAGACAAAATGAAAATTCTTTTCTATTTGACTTTCTTAAGAGAAAACGTACACTAGTGAGAAAACAAAGGGTTTGCCAAAATTCAAGTAGCCATTGCCTCACAAAAAGAATATTATCTTATGAAACCTTCATTTTTGCTGTAAAAAGTAATATTATGAAAAAAACTCAAAGAAAGGTGGTGCATACCTGTAAACTCCACCTTTGGGAGGCTGAGACAGAAGGATTCTCATAAGTTTGAGGCCATCTTGGGCTATGAAGTGAGTTCAAGACCAACCAAGAATACAGAGCAAGATCCTGTCTGAAAAAAAAAAAAAAAAAGAAATTTGTTAGTGTCATGTTTAATTTTGGGATAATAGCACCTAGTTTTTCACTATCAAAAATAAGGAAATTATTCTCCTACATTTTTTCCTCAAACTTCTTCCAAATCTCATGCATTATATTATCAGTTTGACTTCATGATGGCTTATAACACGTACTTCTTTTAGTGGTATTCATCCCCATAATGAATACCCTCAACTTTTTTTTTTGTCTTTAAGATGAGGTTTGTGGCTTTTCCTCTATCACAGTTCCTTAATTCCTTAATTTCTCTTTCTGTATGAATGGGTTGACATTCATTCTCTTTCTTGGAGTCTTTGTTTAAAAGTTATTTTCCAGTTCATCTGTTTTTAACAAAAATCTTTTTATAACTTCATTAGATGACGTTATAATGCATTAAAAGCTGGCAGCAGGGAAGAATAGCTAAAGAATATTCCATCTCCTTATACACCTGTTAGCTTCCAGCAATGGCTACGGCAGCACTGCTGTGGTCCTACGACGTGGGACAAATCCACGATTTTATCATGCTCTTGGGCAAAACATTATTTCCAAAAGGAAAGTTTTTACCTCCAGACAAAAGTACTGTACCAAGGATGGTCTAAGCATATGGTGAATTTTTAATTTTTTAGAAATTCATTGCAGTCAAATGAATATATTACCACTAATTCCCCTCAGAATACCATTCCTCACTTGAAGCATAACCATCCCACCGTTCTTCCCACTCAGACCTTCCAGGTACTGGAATTAGAAGGCAATGAAGTCTCTCTTAATTGTGAAGTACCTCAGCAATGTGAAATAGGCCGAGACCGATGGTCCACAGAACCCATCACTATGGTTGAAGGAACTGAAGCGATGACAGGTTAATGATGCCCGCTGGGTCTTATCTGCTATAGTATTGATCAAGATAGCCAAGGAATGGGATCAGCCCAAGTATCTGTCAAAGAACGGATAAGGACATTGTGCCACCTGAGCACAAGGTCACACTAACATGACAAGAACAAATCCTATAGTGTATGGCAACATAGGCGCATAGGAAGGATAACAGGTCAGATGATGTAAGCCAAGCACAGAAAGATGAACGCCTCATGCTCTGCCATGGGTGGAAGCTATACACGTTACTGTCACACATCAGAGAGAATAGACAGGAACAGTCATGACCAGAAGCTAGGAAATGAGGAGCAGTGGTGTGGCGTGGTGAGTACTAGAGTTCCAGGTAGGTAGGAGGAGTGAGTTCTGATGTTCTACAGCACAGTCAGGTAACCACGGGGAATACCGTACCGAATACAGAAAAGCTTCAGAACAGGATTTTCAATGTATATTTTACTTAATTTTCATATGTGTTACATTCTTTAAAACTTAAAGTGATATAGTTTTTCAAAAGGAGACTTCTATTTTCTCAAAGCACATATTTTGGATGTGTTCTCATAACTTCGTTACAAGTATTTCTTCAGAAAAGGAGTTATCACCAGCCAGTATTCTACATAGGAATCTGCAGGTACAAACCAAAATGACTTGGCCAAGATTCGCTGGGGCATCATTTATCCTTCACCTATTACCTGTGAAAAGGTAGGTGAGGCCCAGCTTTTTATTGGTCTATGCATTGTTATTCATGGAAAGGAGGTAGCCAAAGATAAAAGGATATTGTAAGTTCAGGAGACCTGGGCTGCTATCAGGTCAACCCAGCGGAGCAAAAACTCACCAGGACTATGTAAGATTGCAGGAGTTACCTCTTTAAAAGGGTTAATTTACTGGGAATGTTTTAGCAGTTGTTCAAGTAATCAAACCCAGATATCAGCATGTTTTCTAGAAAGAGATCTGTGGTTTTCCGATAAGGCATAGCAGCCAGCATGAGCTGTCTAGCAAAATACCACTGGGTGGTTTCAAAGACAGAAGTTTATTTCCTCTCAGTTCCAGAGGCCGTGAGTCCAGGGTGGCTGAGGCTGCATGGCGGGGCTCCGGGCGTGCTTTCTTCCCTGCTCACACATGTTGTCTTCTCGCTGCTTCTCCCGGATACATACATATGGAAAAAATATTTCCTCTTTTTGAGGCCACCAATTCTACCAGATCCAGACTCCTCTCATCACAACTCCGATTAATACAGGAAATGCATTTCTCTTGACTCTTACCAAATGTGAATTTTTTTAAGATTAGTAAAAATGAATACAAATAAATATACAACTACTCAGAAATCATCAAGTTTCTTGGCTTTCTCATTTGTTTGCAGTTACAAAAATGTTTACTGTTGAAGATAATATACAAGTGGACAGGAGCTTCTGTTGCATTTAAAGCTATTTTTCAAAAACCGTTTGGATTGGATATCTGATATAATTTCACTATCACAGCTTGTTTATGTTTCCTCAACCAAATATCTGTGGCAACTGGACCACCTTCAGAAGCAGCATGATAGCTATGCAGGTAGTGAACAGAAAGATTAGACTCTCCTGGAACTCACTTCAAACTTAATTGTAAGTTTTAGACCTAAATAAAGACGTGAAAAAAATCTATTATGGTGTCTTTTGATCTTTCCAAGTAGAAAACTACCCTTGATCAATGATCTGGATTGTTTTAGGTAGAAATAAGAGGAAAAACTACTGTGATTAAAATAAAGCATTCACCAGAATCTGAACAGTTCATATTACATGCAAGAATCTCTGTACTTCACAGCGTGGAAAGAGGTGGCAGTGACACACACATACACACACACACACACACACACACACACACACACACACACACACACGTTGTGTCCCAAAGAGCTGCAGTACAGGGCATTGCTGCTGACCAATACGTTCTCAGGAAGTTATAGATGGGGTCTGGGTCAGAAACTGACATCCCTGTGGAAAAATTTTTCAAGTGGGAAAACTCATAGTTAGAAGGAACAAATCCATCTGTGTCTTAATTCAATCCCAAGGCTAACTCAGGAGTGACAAGCCATATTTAAGTCGATATTTTCTTTTTTCCATATCCAGACAGAGAAATCTGTCCACGGAGACGACAGCAAAGTCTATGCATGCCCCGTAGCCTAACGTTTATGGTTATTTATTTAGTAGCTTGGTACCTGTCAGATAATAATGTCATTGACGACAAGCATGACATCTTCCTCTTGGATGTGGCTACAGGAATAAGGTTACAAACACAGTTGGGGGATTTCTGCCAACATATGAAATTCTCTGAAGTTACAGAGTTGTGTTCGAAACTGGCTTGTGTTGGATGCTATAAGCGCAGGTCAAAGGACAGGCCCTGAGGGGAAGAACTCTGACCTACATTGAGACACGTACTTAACTTAAGCAAATAAATCAGCACCCCGGATAGCTCCACGGGGACTGGAAGAATAGTTGTAACAGAATTTAGATTTTTCTGTGTGAAAGGCTCAGAATGATGACCCTCGGGTTCCATAACGGGGTAAGATGATTTTAGACATCATAATGGGCTTTGTTCTCCTTCAAAGTGGCTCTTGCTTCCCATTTTCTACTGTCTGTGTAGGCACAACTTCTGGTTCTTTCCTGGTTAAGAATAAAGCCTTTTCTCTGGTAAATTATGACGGAGACACAGTAAATACATCATTAGGTAAGTAATCTGAGCTGAAAATTGGCTATATTTTAAAAAATGCTGATGTAAGGGCTTTGGAGGTCTTACCTTACCTGACAGATGGCAAAAGAAAATTAAAGAAAATGGCCACAGCCGGTCCCTTCCTCCACACTTCAGTGCTTTGTTAAACAAGAATAAGCCCATTTAATTAATATTGATTTAACACTGCCTGTCCTTGAGACATATTACCCTTTGACACATTTTTACCTTCAAAACTGCCAAAATGGCGAAATGTATAATAACAGAATTATAATAACAGAATTCAAATCCACTTCTGAGCTTGAGGTTATTGTGGTTCGTTATCGCCAGTCTCCAGCTACTCTGGGAAGAAGCTACGTGCCTTAGCAAGCGGCGACGTCTTTATTTGTGACCTCCTGTGACGAGTTAGTTTTGTCCGAGATTTCTCAAGCACGGCCCGGGTCATCCCAGGGCGGGACTGGAGGGAACAGTAACAATCCTGATGAGCTGCCTCACGCTCCTGGCATTTGTGAGGACATGACAGCTTCACTGCGATGGAAATGTTAGCCGGTGACTTTTCTCGAGTAAGTAACCCAAAGCCGGCATTTGTTTATCAGCTGGAAGAAGAGGGCAGTGCTGTTATTCTTGCCACCTTCTAGCTGGAAACTTCAATTGCGGATAAGTAACCGGTGAGCTCTGTTTACCTAAAGTAAGGCTACTTTATTGGAAAACTGATGCTTGTTCAGCTCCAACTCTTTGTGTCCTTTCGTGTTGCAGAGAGGGCTCTCAGTAATAAATCCTTGGAGTCAGGCCCTGTCTGTCTGGGTGGGGTGTTGTCCGTCATTAGGTTTGGCAAGTACCTCTGAAATCCATGTCCACTGTCAATCTCCAAATGGCAGGGCACGCCTTCTGAGTACACTTGTAGCCTCTATGCGCATGACTCAAACTGTGAGTCACATATTTATGAGTGCGGCACAGCTACACTACCGTTCTCCATGTTGGTCATCTCAGAGCACCTTGAGAGGCCGGAGCCTTCCCTTGTGCCACACACCAATCTCAGTGTTGTTCCTGACTCTGACTCCTTGTCAAGTGAAAGACGAGCAAGACAGCCAAAGACCAACTGATCTTCCCACGTGGACACTATCCAGAGGAGGCCCGATAAGCTGGTTTCAGCTCTCCCCTCCCCTAATGTCATCCACCCCTGAAGTTCTCGGCGAGACCTGGGTAAACACATCTGCAGGCTGTTTGTAGAGCAGCCTGTTGATAGTCTGTCCTCCAGAGGCAAGACAGGACCAGGCATCAGAGTCCTGGAAGGGAAAACCTCACTACGGCTCCTTTGAATTCTCTCTCTCTTTTATCCCTGATAATAATGGGGTGGATTTGTAGGTAATAAAACGGAAAACAGAGAAAATCCTGGGACCAAGGCACACCATTGATTTATACACTCCACTGGAAGATGCCTGGTTGTTCTTGTCCGATATGGCATTTTGGTATAGATTGGGCTAAACAGGTGGCATCAAAAGGGTCAAGACAAAGCAAGTTGGCAGAACACAATAATTCGGAGTTGATGCAGAAGTCAGGGCTGGTAAATGGAAAAGGTCATTTCCAGAGCAACTCTGGCCAGGAGTAACAAGGTCAGTCCCCTTTTAATTATGGTTGCTGCGGGAATGAGGCTTTGCAGAAATCACTGCCTTGCATTTCCCGCAGGCCTGGTTCTCCTCTCCTGTGCCTTGTTTCTACTGGAAGATCTGCCCTCTTCTCTGGGTCACAAGCCTGGGCTTCCTCTCCTCCTAACACCCAGGGATTCAGCTCACTTCCATCCCCAGAAGTAAATTATAAAGAATGAATGTTGTGGAGCTTAGAGGACAGAGCGATGGCGTCACATATGCCTCTGTATGAAAAGCAGTAGATTAGTGACTGCAAGAGCGGTGTAATTGTCTCGGGGAATTTTCCCTTCCCATCCCAATCTTTGTGACAGTCTGTCTAGTTGGCATCCTACCCTAGGAACACAGCCACATTTCAGAAGAGGCTTCTACCAGCTCCAAAACCACAGGAAAGGCTTTAACACCTCTCAGTACCATCTTCAGTCATACATGATTTCCTGTGTGGGCATCTTCTGAGAGTCCTTTGGGCTCAAGCCCACTGCAGGTCTAAAGCCTTCTAACTCTCATCGTATATTTTTAAAAAGAAGGGGAAACTATGTTTTAGGGGAAAGTGATGAAACTTAGAAATTTTTACTGCTGTTATAAATCACATTCAGATTTGTGTGCTATTTTTCCCCCTAAAAGTACATCGTGCTATACTATGATTCAAGCTAGTGCTCCACAAAGGGCCACATGTTGAAGGCTTGATCCTTAATTAGTGACGTTGTTGCTCCTGATTCTTCTAAGAGATGAGGCTCAGGGGAAGAAAGCTGCATCCACATGGGCAGGCCTTAGAAAAGAGACTGGTCTTCCCTCTCTCTCTTACTTTGCTTCCTGGCACTCTGCTGCCCAAAGGGACAAGGTAAAGTGACCATGAAGTTAAATCTCTGACACCAATACACAAATTAACCTTCTTACGGTTCGGATCTGAAATGACGCCCACAACCCTCAGGTATTTGAAGATGTGAATGATGTGTTTGTCTATTTCTAATGCTCTTAGGAGGGAGGAGGTTGGGCCTGGTGGAGAAGGGTGGATTGGGGAGGATATGGCAGGTGTCCCAGGGTGTGGCAGGTATCTGGCAGTGAGGCCTGGAAGGAGCCATTCTTGCCCTGGTTTCCTGTCGAGCCCTGATCCTTCTCTTGTGACGCCCTAAGCAGCTGTCCCCCTACAGACCCTTCCACCATCACCAGCCAGCCACTGATGAGTGGACTCAGACCTTCAGAAACTGTGGACTAAAATAAACCTTTCCTCCGTGAAGTTGTGGGTGTCACAGAAAGTGACTGAGACACAATCTCTCCTCCTTACACATGTGTCCTTCAGGTGTTTTGTCATAGTGTTGCGCAGCTGACTAACACATAAGCATATGTGATAACTTGCAGAGACTACATAAGAAATACCTATAAGCTGTTCCTTGTTTAATACCTCTAAAACAGAATAAAACGAATAGGTTGCACCTATCCTTGACTTCGAAAGAGTTGTAGAGTTTTAACCACTCATCATTATTACCACAAATTTCTGCTCCAGAGAAAACTATTTGAGGGTGAGAAAAACTCCTACCTTTGTAGTGAATTCAAGGAATTTCTTGGTGTTGATTCTTGCTAAAAGATGAGTATTTGAAACAAAAGATCCTGACAAGCACTGGAGGACTTAAACCCCAGGATGCGATGGGAGAGCTGCTAACTAGTGCTGTGACTTAAGACTGGAGAATGGGGAGCTGGTACACAGGCCTTTCTTTGATGGCAAAATGGTCTCTTGTTGTTTTATATCTTGTTCTGTTTTCATTATAAGAAAAATAAAAATTAGGACAAGACTAAAAACTGGAGCCATCTCTAATCTGAACAAATTCATCACTGAGTGAAAAAGTTTCAGATCATGAAAGAGTCAGGCCACAGGGCTCGGCAACCTGATGGTAGAGGCTACGTCTCCCTTCTGCTTATCCATCTACAAATGTCTCCACCCTCTGAGACTTCCTAAAGGCCTTCCCAGAGGTCAAATATTGTGTTTCCTTTAACAAAAAGGACTGGTCCGGTAAGAGACACACACCTCTGTATAATACGACAAGCCTGAGCATGTCCTGAGCATTTTCTTAGCTGTCCCGCACTGGGACTGATTTATGGGCCTCGGGTCCCTCATTTCCTCCCCATTAACTGTCTTTAGACCATTACGACTGCTTCCGGGGAAGAGGCTCAATCTTGCCTGGCTGAACTGAGCTGGTTATCACTACCACTAATTTTGTGCCAGAGCCTATGAGTAATGTCACATTTCTTTCTGCTCCAATAAAAACATTTGCTTCTTGGCAGTGCTAGTATACAGCGTGGTGTACAAACTAGGAGAAGACCCAAGGGGGTAAAAGGTGATGAAGGGACTTTGCACAAGAACAAATGAGCCTCCATTGGGCTGACACTGCAGATTCAGACACAGAAAAGAGACTTGGGCAATCAGGCCAAGAACCACAGACCTCAAAGTTTGTAGTCACTGACACAACAATGAATTTCGAACATCTCTGACTTGCCAGGCACTGTGTAAATAGAACGGCAATGCCTGAACACAATCTCTCGGGGCCAGTGGCACTGGTATCTGTTTCCTGTTTTCATTATCCTGAGGCAGGTAACTCAATCAAAGCTACTTCCTTGCGTGAGGGCCTGGCTTCTGTTGCATAGAATAGTCATTTATTATACAATGGATTTATCCAATGGGCAATGGACAGCTATATTATACAATCTATGTGATCACCCATGTCTCAAGTTAGTGAATCAGAGAGAATGCTGCTGCCATTGGAAGCATCTGAGAAAGCAGAAGACTGTGTGTGCATGTGTGTGCATGTGTATGTGTGTGTGTGTGTGCATCTATATAAGTAAAACGTAAAAACACTAACAATATATAGTCAGAAAAATAGACAGTCTTATAACTATGTTTGTATGTATATGCATGTATATGTCTATGTGTATCTATGTGTGGGGAGAGAAAGAGAGTAAAAGTAGAATTAAGGGATCCTCGTACACATACACCATTCACCAACGCAGCAGAAAGGCCTCCAGCTACTGCTCACATGCCATCCGCACATTTCTACCAGGAACAAAGACCAGCTGGGCACGAAGAGGAGCCGCCCTGGAGGGACGCAATCTTCAGCGTCATTTTCAGCTGACACTTAGACACCAAGGAACACGACTGAAGAAGAGACTTCGGGAAAAGTTACAGTCACCGGACGAAGACCCGAGACCCTGCCTTCCAACTCTGTCCACTTACAGGCCTTGTGGAAAACTAGATGTATTCACAGGGACCACATTTCTCCTATCCTGGCACTACTGCTGAAGTAATGTTCCATTCCCTGCACTTGCCTCCAACCTGCAATTGCTGTTGCTCTGGCATCACTGCTGCTTGGATGCATCTGACGTGGTGCACACGGGAACACATCAAGGACATCCATTACAGTAAACACAGGTGGACTTAGTACATTCCCAACAGGTTGCCCTGCACCTCACAGGCACTATCAGGCACGTCTCAAGATGAACTGAGATGTTACGCTGGACCACCACGGCGGTCACATGAAGTAATCGACCATTTCAATTGAAGGCGTTGCACGCATATCTATTTCCCCACCCGGACTCTTGGTCCACATAACCTTCTGGCTAATAAGTGACCCAGTCACCACGCTCAATGTGCCCTTTCCCTGAAACTTACTCTGGCTACTTCTTGATATTAGGTTATGAGTTTCTCTCAATAGGCCGCATCCAAATACTCATCCCCTGAGGCAAAAAGATATCCCTGACAAAGAGAAACACTTTTCTGAATGAGTACATCCAAACATTGAAAGATTAAGTGGGTTTCCTCAGGCTGATTTTCCTTGCTGTCTCGTGCTAACCCCTTTCTGTGATTTTTCAGAGCTACGTGCTATTCCTAAATCATAATTCTCCTTGAGGATAGGAGTTTGAGTTTCTTCTTAGAACTTGCTACTAACACTGCCTGTTCACGGTCCTCTACTTCATCTGCAGCCTCCCAACCCTGAAACAGAAAGGCCTGGGAATTGTTTCTTCTCAGGCATAGATAGATTACAACACGAAGATAATTCAGACCATGTAGGTACATTACCCACAGGGCAGGGTGGTGTGTAATCTGAGCTTCTTGGTCACAGATTCAGCTGATGAGCCATCATGGCTGAGCTGGCCAGCTGTCCATCTCAGATCAGAAGAACTGGAGCCAAGGTGGAATTATTTAGCTATTGCCTTGTTCCTCCTGATACCCCACCAGCCTGCTCAACACCCACATGTTCTCTGTCTTGGTTTTTCTCTGTATCCTTCCTCATCTCATTTGCGAATGACACATCACTCACGTTTCAAGTTTCTACTGAGGAATGACTTGAAATTGCAGAGCTTCGCCTTGATGGTAATTTAATATTACCAGCTCCTCTCCGGAGTTCCTCACTTCCTATTCTTTCCCCACCTTGCCTCAGTATTCCACCTCCAGTCCTCCCAGGTTTCTCCTGCCACTGTTGACTACCTCAGACTATTACTGAGTTCAACACCATGTAGCTGGATGTGCAGTCTTTACCTCAAACCCACCGGGACTCAGGCATTCCTACCACCTGAGCCTTTTAAACTCCCTGATCTCATCAGACCAGTTTCCTGTCCTAAATGTCTATAGTATTGACAAGAGAAAGAGTATTTATGAAAGAAATGAGCACTTTTAATCTTTATCTTACACTTGTCCTCCAGATGTAGATGAGGACCACAGCATAGACTAATTATTGTGCACTCAGGATGAAAACCACATAATCAGTTATGGAACAAAGCCATAGACAGGGAGCATTTGATACGATTGATTATAGCAATGCGTCTTAGATTTTGAGTTTGTCTAAGTGTCATCTGAGGACTTTGCTATAAATGAAGAATCTCAACCTCTACCCTCAGCATTTCTGAGGCCTTTGATGATGTCCTATGAAAGGTTCTGAGAGAGGTCACTGAATCACATTCTTAAATCTGTGTCTTCTCTGGTTATGTGAACAGAAGGAACTTTCAGCAAATATCCCAATAAAGGGCTCTGCCGGACTCAAAGAGGGGGCATCAAGATTTGGTCACCGCAGCCCATTCTAGGGGTGGGAAGCTGAGCTAAAGTGTGGTGATTTGAGTGAAACGAGTCAGATGCAGAAGATTAAATATGTTAAATATCGCAAGGTTTTTCTGTTTTCGGAAACCCAGAATACAGATGTTCTATAGAACCGAATGGGTGTGACAGTGGGAATTAGGGGGGATAAAGAGGGGGTGAGAGGAGCAAAAATGGGAAGAGACTGTAAAGTTGATGTGATATACATGTGCACAAAATTCTCAATTTCTTTGTAAACATTATATATCACATTAATACAAATGGTGGGGGGAAAAGAAATCAAGAAAAGTAGAAAAATTATGGACATTCTGCGCACTAAATGACATAAATATGCTTCTGGGGGTAATGGTGTGAGTTGGGGTTCTCTAGAAGAACAGAATCAATAGAAAATATGTAGATGATTACATAGGGGAATTATTAGGTAAGCTTACCAAATCAGAGATGAGAGAGGCCACAACAGTTGCCTACAGGGTAGAGAGCAACAGGATCTAATAGATTTTTGCCCCATTCCTCTGAAAGAAAGGAAGAGAGAGAGAGAGAGAGAGAGAGAGAGAGAGAGAGAGAGAGAGAGAGAGAGGAAGGAAGGAAAGAAGGAAGGAAGGAAGGAAGGAAGGAAGGAAGGAAGGAAGGAAGGACGGACGGACGGACAAGAGAGATCAGGAATGCAGCACTAACTCAAAGTCAAACACCTGGAAACTCACTGGAGATTCACTGGTGTGAGTTTGCATTCGAAACGTGAAGACACTGGACTAACATCCAAATATGATGGGATTCTTCGTAAGTGGGAATACTTCCTTTTCAACTCCCTAGATATTTTGTTTGGGCCACAGGACTATTGGTGGGTTCCACCCACATCCAGGGCGGGTCTTCCTCTATTGGTTTGCTGGCCTACATATCAATCATCCACAGATAAGTCCAGAGTTGTGCTTTACTAATCTGCTAGACATTTCTCAATCCTTTCAAGTTAACATAATATGATAAATGGTCACAGATGCCTATGTTATTTTTTGCAAAAGTTCAGGTTTTGGTTGGCAAATTGACACCCTGAGAAATCCCAGTGGCTACTGTGATCTTTCTACTGACAGTCACATTTAGGAATTTATCATCTAGTATTCTAGACTCTGGATAAAATATTACAGCTTACAAAGAATGATTTGCATTAAATGTTCTATCTTGGTGTGTTCAACACAGGAATATTAATCACTGTGGGAAATATTTACAACTGCTCTTGAATTTAAGGAATACACACAAATAAACACTTAGGAAAGGTAAGCCCATGAGTGCAGATATTGTTTCCTAAGAATGCTACTGGAGAGTATTGTTGAACATGTAAAATACACATATGCACAAAGTATTAAAAAGCATAATGTAAGTTAGAGAAGGCTTACAACATTGATGGATAAAGCAGAATGGTGTTTTATGTAAAGTGATCTTCACAAGACATAAACCTGAAAAACTCCAGTCTAAGTTCATGAAACAGGAAACATAAATCTGCATTCAACCTATAAAAATGCTCCCTCCTATTGGTGACAAAGAAGACACACTGACTTCAGCAATAAAGATTACACCTAAATGAGGTAGGATTTTTTTTTTTAAAGATAATGCCCAAATTTCAAAAAAAACAGGGATTTGAAATTGGCATGCTTACTTTGCAGAATAAATTATCAATATCTTATTCATTCCTTCACCAAACACATTAATAAGTCTGACCTAAGGCTAGGGATACAAATATGAACATTTTATGTATCTTAAACACATTTACCTACTCGACACAGAAAATATTGAACAATGACTTGTGAACAAGGCTGTGTGCCATATGAACATATTAACCCCATATCCTAGAAAAGGACATTGGCTAGATACTGGATGTTGTAGCTATCTTATGAAGACAGGCAGGTATGTAAATAAAAAAAAATCGCAGTCCATTTGGGAGCATGGAAAACTATCATATATATATTTACCTGAAGCCTAAGGTCAGAGAAGGCTAGGCATGTTATTCCACTTCAAAGAAGATACATACACTGGTATTTACACAAGCATGGGAAAATTTCAGAAAGTTTTAATTTTTTTCTCATGGAATGCTTTAATTAAAATTTTCATTTCGAGGCAAGTGAAGGTGGACATGCATTTATGAGAAATAACATGGAGGATTCTATTGCAACTTGACCATCTTCTCCAGTGGCAACAGCTTACCAATCACAGCCAACACTGTGACGTCAACACACTCAAAAAATCGACATCTTCACACGAGGAATGGCCATTGCTGTTGACTGAGTAGCCGGAACCACGTCCCTCTACACTAAACCCCTCTTGAATTCTGGCAAGTGACCTAGCCTTCTTCTGTAACTCTACCCTTTCAAGAAGGTTAGGTAAACTATTTCCTGCAGTAAATGACCTTTTGGTACTTAGTCCTTTGGAGGCAGACCCATGTTGTACGTACTAACAGTTCTTGTTTTATGACTGTAAGGTTTTTCTGTATGGATGAATCTTTGTTTATTTACCCATTAAAAGATATCTGAACTGCTTGCAGCTTGGAGTTATTATTTACAAAGGTCGATAAACAACACCCATGGGTAAATTTCTGTGTAAGCAGATATTTTTATTTCTTTGAGAAAAGGTCCCCAAGTGTAATTACTGTGTCATATGTGAATGGCATTTTGCTTTAGTTTTTGTATAAAACTTCCAAATCGTGTCCCAGAAAGTCTGTTACCATTTCACACTTCACTGAGCAATGGACAATCGACTCGATTTCTCTACATCTTCCCCGGGATCTGACACTGCCGTTGTTTAGCCATCCTGGTAGGTAGCTCATGATGAGTAGAGTTTTAACATTCATTTTCTTAACGACTAATGATGTTGAACATCTTTTCATATGCTCACTGGCTACATGTATACCTCTTTTTCAGCACAACACTTCTGTTTATGTCTTTTGCTCAACTTCCAATTCCACTTTTTCCCATTTTATCGATATGTATAAGTGCAATACATGAGGTTTACACTGATCTTGAGTATTTTGTGCACATACATATCATAGCAAAGTAACAAATCCTTCCCTTCTCTCTTTTCGGCTCTCCCACTTTCTCCCCTTTCCTCCAGTTCCCATTATTCCCCACAATAATTTATATGAAGTACTTGTGATCTGGATTTCTCGTATCAGAGAAACTGATATTTCAACTACTGCTGCTGACTCACTTCACTAAGCATGATGGTCTCAGGTTGCCTCCATTTACCTACAAAAGCCTCCAACCTGTCTGACTTTATAGATGAGTAGTATTCCATTGTGTATAAAGAAATATGGAAGTTTCTTAAGCGACTGGAAATAAAAATAAATATCCAATTCCACTATCTTCTAATACTATTGAAATGTGTTTCTTTTTTATATTCTTGGTATTAATCTTTTCACAAATATAAAATATGTGGTTTCCAATTTTTTTCTGAAGTGTGTCCTTTTTTTTGATTGTTTGGCTGGCTGGTTGGTTGTTTATTGAGAGTTGAACACACTGCACACTGAATGCAGGGGTTTTGCTCTAAGTTACATCCTCAGCTGTTTTTTATTGCTTGTTTGAGACAGAGTGCTGTCTGTTCCTGGGTGGTGTCCTATGCGCAGAGCTTACATCCTATAGTTAACGGTACTCAGAGGGATTTTTTTTTAAATGTATATATTGTTTATTTTCTACCCGTTGGTTTATTGTTGAGAGAGGGATGTCAAGTCTCTAGCTACAATTGTGAAATTACTGAGCCAATCCAGTCCTAGCAGTTTGTGCTTCACAAAACTTGCAGCTCTGTGGCTTGGTGCTGGCATATTTAAAATCGCCACGCTGTCTAATATTTTTGAGACTTGTCTCTCTGGTGCTTTTCTTTCATTCTTATCATCTATTTGATCTGCTGTAAGACATCCGGTACCCTCACAATGCTCCGGGAGTTGTCTTCTGATGGTCTGGACTTGGGAGCAGACACAAAGGCTGTGATCCCGCTCCCCCCTCGGCTCACATCCTCCCCGTGATGACTGTGCACACCTCTCCCCTCAGTGTTACACTGCTTTAAAGGAACAAGGGGAAGCATTTTGATCTTTGTTCCTCGGTAAACCCGCTTTTATGAAACCTGACATTTTCGCGGGAAGCCGTCCTGATCCCCAGCGAAAAGAAAGGCTGCTTGTTAAGAGACCTCGGTCACCTTGCTGCTGCTTTATGAGTCCCCTTGCTCTTTGCCGCTGATGCATCTAGCTCCAAGGAACTGCAAGGAAGCCACAGTCATATGCATATCAACTCGGGTAACCCTAGAGCAGAAATAGCAGGAAACCAGTGACTAATTCTGGTGAGTCAATAGAGAGAAAGACAGGTATGGAGTGCAATGGTGGATGCAAGGGCGTGGGGGGTAAAGTGCAAGGAGAGGTCACAGGGAACACGTGGAGAATTCTTCCAATAAACGTGAGTCAGTGAGCAGAGGAATCGCATCAAGTCACCGTAGAGGTCACTTCATATCCAAGCCAATACATTTTCACCATTTGACTTTTCAACTTGACTTGGACGTGGACGATATTTGGAAAAGCCAGTTTCAAGGGAATGTGATTTAATTGTTCGTCAGATTAGGCCAGTATCCGAAATGTCATTTGCTGCTCTGTTCTGCCAACTGGACCTAGTTTTACACTCGGAGGACTTTAATATCAGGGCACCAGAAAACTGACACCTCCCAAGATCAGAAATGGCTCAAAGGGGATTTTCTCCTTGACACTTGAACTTCGCCAGTCAACCTGCCTCTCTGTAATTCACAAACACAGGCATCACAGAGGGTGTTTGCTTTTCTGCTTCTGGTAGCCTCAGCCTTGGTGAAAATCAAATAAACAAATAAAGGTTTGAGCTGAATTTTAACAGCATTTCCAGAGAAATCATTCAGAGCATTTGATACTGGCTGTGTTTATAATATAGTCTGTTTTTTTTTTCTTCCTTATCCTATTGAGTTCCTGGGTAATCGTAGATTTAAATACCAGGACTTCATATCCATCCCTGAACTTCGTGCATAAATCACAGCCCCAAATCCTTCATCTTCGTATTTTTACTGTCTTGTAACAAGCATGGAATGGGAAGTAGCTGCAATCTTCAGGCCTTTTCACGCTGAGACCCAACATCTGCAAGTGCGGCTCAGAGAGAGGTCGTGCTCAGTTTATAATAACGTGTTACAGAGAGTGAAGGAGTGGCCGTCTCGTGTCGTCTGTGAAGTGTACTACACAACTGCTCCATTAGCCTTCATGATAATGCTGTATTATGTTTTCTGAGCAACGAAGTCTGGAACATGCAAAGCCAAGTTAATGCAAAATGTTTAGGGAGTGTTGCTAGGAGCCCAGTGCCCTAAAAATATTAATCAACTCATTACCAGCAAGGATTGCTCAGGCATGGAAGAAGCAAGCTTGACCTCGGGGATCTGCACAAAGGATTTCAGAGGTGGGCCTTGCCAGCAAATGGCTGAAAATCCAAGAGACTCAATACTGGCATTATAATAGGATAAAAGATAAGCAAGTTACCAATAAATAAAAGACCAGACTTGATAAAATATATTCAAATAGAAAACACGGTTTCAGTAGACTTGAAAAAACCCTTGTGTAGTGTGACAATTGAAGGACCATAAAGATAAACAGGCAGAGTGGATGTGGCCTGAGTTTTCTGGCATAGTGACTAGTTGTGCCTCTCTCGACTAGTTCAGAACAAATTCTCAGGATTATTATTTCTAAAATTGCTTCTTAACATTTTAGTAACACAATAACTATGTCTGGAATAAGTTGCCAGGTCACAGCAGCATTAAATAAACTCATTTATGAAATATCAAACAGCTGGATGAGCTGTACTTTGGGAGACACAGTATTTTAGGTAAAGATGTGACTATGGGTTATAAATGTTCAGGACTCAACAGAAAACCAGAAATATGACAAAAATACTGACAAGAAAAAAGCTCGGCTTACTTCATCTTACAGGAAGTTTAAGAGCAAGAGCTTGTCTAACATGTGCCCTTTCCAGAGTATAAGATTCATGGAACAAAGGCAGAGGGACCTGAATTACTATTTCGGATTTAACAAATTCAGTTACGCTCTTTCAGAAGAACAGCATCAGGGAATAGGACTCTCAAAATCAGTTTGGGGGTGACCAGATGTCATTCATACAGTGAAACATCCTTTGGAAGCCAAGAGAAAAGACTTGGAGTCTGCAACTATAGTAAAAACTCAGCTGGACCGATTACCAGCTGTGCCACCTTACATGCAGTGCTATGCCCACGTGTGTCATGATCTTACACTAGAAGATGTGTGCGAGTATTTTGTGTTGCAACACCTAACAAGTGGGAATTGTTCTGTTCAATACATCAGCACTTCCAAAACTGCATTCCACAGTCTGCTTAACAGTTCAGGGTTCCCTGCCTTCTGGGGTGAAAGTCCAGTCCCTTCTTCCCCTCTAGGTAGCTCTTTACTGCACGACCTTGTCTGTCCTTCTATAGGTATGGGGCACTGGTGTCTACATGCCTTCAGTCTGTTCAGGCCTTGTGACTTTCTTTGTCTGGTACTGGCAGAGGCGATGCTGTTTGGCCTCTGAGGCTCTTGATGGTCCTATGGCTCCCGTTGCTTGTTTTACCGGAGCACTACATGAGCCCCCTCAGGACAACTGTTAGAGGGTTAGAAATCACATGAAAGTGAGTAAGCCACCTTTCACCTTTGTTGTGGTGCTAGGCCTCTAAATGTGGAAACGTTCTGTCGTGCAGCAACAGATCACTGAGACATTGCTCAGGAAGAAAGGTACTTTTATTATTCTCAGCTAATTTTAGTGAAAACTGGCAGCCCAACATCGATTGCTCAAACTGTGAAATTCCAGAACTTTTGATATACAAATGTTGGCGTAATACTCCAAAATATCAGAGGGATCTGGACATCGTATCTACTAGCCCTATGTGATCACAGAATCTTGCTTTTCCTGGAAAAGTATAATCACTTATGAGTTTCAGCTAGATCTGACATTCTAGAAATCTGCAAATAGAGCAAAGACAGCTCTGGTCACCGTTTCTTCTTGATCATTTTCATGACAAGAAAACTCATTCCACAGTTGGTTGCTAGGCATTTTATTATTCAATTCCACTGAAACCATTTTTTAATCAATTAAGGGAGGAAAGCAGTATTGGAATTATTAATGAGCAATTAAATAGAGATTAAGGAGCTATTAACCTGCCACTTGGTAGTGGAGACTCAACTGTCAGGTGGGGTGGGAGCCTGATGGATGTTGACTCACGACAGGCTGTCATGGGGACGAAACAAGCAAAGACCAGGCTAATAGATTTATCTATTTCTTCTTGGCAGATTGCAATAGGATATGGAACTGTCCTGCTGATCTAGGGATCTACAGAAAGCTTCTCATAAATAGGGTGTGATTTGAACAAGAACAAGCGTCCATCTGCTTTATGTATTTGCCATACTCTCACACAACAGTCATGTAATCAAAGTATGTGTGTGAGTGTGTGTGTGTGCCCACATGTGTGTGTCTGAGAGGAGATATAGGTAAATGTGTTTGCAAATACTGTTTTCCTTACTTACTGAATGCAGCCTCTCTATGTGTATATTGCTTACCGGGTTCTTCTGACTGGGTCTCTGCACATCCAGCGGGGGGCCTGTATGTGCATCGTCTGTCTGTAGTCACAGGATTTTGCCCTTGTGCACGTGAGTGCAGGATGGCAGGAATCAGCTCTAATCAGGGAGAGTATGACATGCCGTCACAGTACAGGGCTTTCATACGGCACATCCACCGTGGTAGTTCCATAGAGGGGAGTTTTGCCCTTGAGGACAAGAGAGCTGCTGCCTTGGCATGGTGACGCCATCCTCCATCCACTGTGGTGGGGGAGTCAGGGGCATGGCCAGTGGGAGTGAACTGGTCAGGAAATGCCAGGCTGGGAGTCAGGTTAGCAAATACACTCAAGTGGCAGATTCCCTGGCCAATATCTCATGGAAACAAAATGATGAGGGTTATCATAAATAAAGCTTTTAAGGAGCTTTCATAAAAAGAAAAGGCTCCAGGAGTTTTTTTTTTTTTCCTACTTAATTAACATTTGCACCAGACAAATTATACTTTTGGCTTAATAAGTCAATCCAATCCAAACTGATTTAGATTCCTGTCATTTTGTAATTTCTAAATGCCTAAATATATAAGTAGTTTGCAGCATTTGTTGAGTGTGTCAAATATTACATTTGCATTTAACATGCATTTTCATATTTATTCTTCCTAATGGTGTGAAGTGGGCAGTGTTACGACTGTCGTTCAGAGGAGGCGATTGGAACAGGGACAAGCTCAGGGCCCGTACAGTGGCCTTCACTTCTCAGACTTCCATTACAAGAAACTGACTACTTGAAGTCAAAAGGGGAAAGAGTATTGTCTCGAGGGAAAAGAAAGGTGCAATGTATACCAAACACTTATTTCCTCCCAATTTCCATGATAGGATCTTCACACAAGCTATCTGATTTGATGGTCAAAGAGGCTTAGGTGGTAGATTCAATCATCTGTGTTTTATAGCTGGAGCTCAGATGTGTTAAGAAGCCTTCTCGAGGTGTTACTGTCGGTAGGCGCCACATCTAGCGCCAATATCAGTCTATTCTTTTGCTTTACTGTGTATCTGTACAACTTAGGTTGTGAATTCAGGTTATTATTCCAACAACTGGTTTCAAAAGAGGGGCCTACCCTCTAATATATGAATGTATACTACTGCACTATGAAGGCTTTGAAAAGAGTAGAATTTAAAAATGATGTATTTGAGAGCTTAGAGTTTATCAAAATATGCTGGACCAGTAGGGTAGGAATGTTTTTGAGCAAAATGAAAAATGCACGGAGACAGACATCAGAAAAACCCTGGTCGGAAGGGCCTTGACTTCCCGTATTCAGGAAGTGAGGCAGGACCTGTGCCAGTCTTCCTTGTTTCGGTAAGACCAAGAGGAAGTCAGGAAGGCTCTTTAGAGAAATCTGTAGATCTTGGAATACAGAAGGACTACACTGTATGAGAATCAACCAGGCCCACACAGTGGGAGCCACGGGAGCGCTCGCAGCGAGATTCTCTGCTAGGAATCAAGACTTATGTTGGGTATTTCCCTATTCCATGCACATCCTTCTTAGAATCCTTCCTCCACATGTGAAGGGCCAGGACCAGTATCAAGCATTCCAGTATCTAGCTTCTGGTATTACAGCTCCTTGAGCGTTTTTAATCCTGCTTCACCCATGAGGAGAGAGATAGGTAGCAGGAAGCCAGAGAGCAACAGCACCAGGGCTGCACCCAGCCCACCAATGCTAAAGCTCATCATGCCCTCTGACCAGTGTGGCTCCAGTCCAGGCTGATGTTCCAGCTGGCTGTCACTGCAACCCAAGACAACATGAACTGAGTTGTCGTTTGCAGCCTTGACACTGTGACTTGCACTGCTCAGGGTACCAGATAAGTAAGAGTTGGCCCTGCCCTCCAGGAGCTCCTGATCTAACAAGAAAGATGCCTGAAGTAAAAAGTCAACCTGGATAAGGGGTCTAATAAAAGATTATTGGGGAGATTTATGAGCATGAAAGACAGTAAGTTTCCATTCTCCTGGGAGGCATAAGGGAAACTTTTATTGTGAGAGCTATTCTCCGAAGGAAGGGCAATTTCAAGAAATGGCAATATGTGGACCTTTCAAGCAGTGAGAACAATATGAGCCACTGCATGAGGGCGGAGGCTGAAGGACGCATCTGGGGACAAGTGAGTACCGGAAAGTCACTGCAGAAGCGGAAAAACAAGGAAACCTGAGACAGGGGCTTGGGCTAAAGAAACTGATTTGGATAAAAAATAATGATAGTTAATGATCAAGAAGCTTAAACTTCAGGATAATCTAGGAGTGTATTCATTGCCTGGAATCGTATCTGTTGCATACTTAGAGGCCCCAGGTGGCTCCTGGAAGGGAACATTAGGAGCCTTCTGTAGTGTCCACACAGAGAATGAACAGAAGAGAACTGGGTGCTCAAACAGGAGCGTGTTAAGTTATTTTACGGTCAGTTTTCACTGCCTTACTCTCGCTGTGTGTCCATCTGCTACTTCATGAGGTGCGGACACAAAGACCTAGCATGTGTCTTTTAAAAGCAACAACCAGAAAATGCTGCTTCTGCTAAAAGTCCTCATTAAAGATGTAAGACAAGATAGTTGAAGAACATAAGGTTTAAAATACCCAGACACACACACACACACACACACACACACACACACACACACACACACACATCTCTAGGTGTTCTGAGTAGCAGTGAGGAGCCAAGCAGAGCCCTAAGGGAATTTGCTCTGGCAAAGCAAAGGGACTGGTTGCCCACCCCCTTCCACAACACAGGCCTTTCCACAGGATTCATTGTCCAAAAAAGGGATTTTAACAATTAGCACGGTGGCCAACAACTGCTATATTCTGCAAAGAGATGCCGAGGTCTGCCTTGCAAGCTTTAGTTACTGGCACTTGTAGCAAACCCGACATGTTTCAATAGGAACATGTAGGAGTTCCAGGCAAGTCTCAGAGATCACTGGCTCTGCTGAACCTCTAGTCAGCCTTGATCGCCTCTTCAGAGACGCTTCACCACCAGCAGGTGGGCTAGGTTTGGTTCTTCAGCAAACCCCAGATAGCCTTCAGACCAAACATATCAGGCATGCCCAAGCTAGGTCTGTGCCCAGATAATGGCTGCCTGCTCCAAATGTTTGACCAAGATCCCTTGTTCAGTTGCTTTTCATAGCTTTCCATCCCTTCAGCCAAATGAAGGGCAGGTCTGGTCTGGATCCACCTTTTCCAGGTGGCAGATTTTTTTTTTGAGGGGGGGTGAGGTCCCTACATAGTTTCTCAACTTATTACCCATACGCCAAGGGTCCCGCTACCTGGCCATACCTATAGGATCAAATGCTTTGCTTACCAGGCGCCCATCTTAGTCACTGATTCCTAAGTTCTTCGTAACACTGTGTTTTGAGCAGGTTTTTCCACTGAGTCTTAGACTGCCTTAGAATTTCCTTCTACTCTTAGTCCTGTTAGATCTTTTACATTTCCTCCCCTGGAATCATCTGTAAGCAGTGTGACCTTGAGTAAGTCAGCAAATTTCTTTCCTCATCTATAAAGTGAAAATAGAATACATTTCAGATCACTATTTGGAGAATTCAATCATATCCAGTCTGAAAGTGGAGAAAAATGATGGCTAATCTAACATGGCACTTACAGGACACTGCAGAGAAGAATGGAGCACGGTACTGTCGGCCACTTGACCCTTTCCAGGATTGACTTCCCTGAAGAATATTTAGATTCAAATGTCTGGGCTTTAAGCCTGAAGTGTCCAAGGTGGCGAGTGGTGGATGGAGAATGGTGGTTTCCTTCCCAAGAGCCTCTCAACCTTTCCAATGTTTCCTAACTCTAAAATAAAAGGTACTATCAGTAAAGATGGAATTCTACTCCAAAACCCACAGCGTCTTAATAGTCTATGTAGTACTGGGTGCAGAACACCCTGTAGCTGCCTCATCAGAAAGGCTGTATTGCTGCAGATGACACTAAGAATCCCCATTTCTGCCTGACTGTGACACCCATGAGAACAGGGAATAGGAGTGTGCAAGTTTTCCTACTGAATTACCTCAGAGGCACTCATGTATAGTAGAGGTTCCATGAGTCTTTGTAGAAATGAATATGAGACAGAGTTAAAACATAGGGTCTGAGGGACTCAGCAGGCAAGGGACTCAAAAACAAACGTAGGGCAGCAGTAACCGGAAAGGCAAGATACAATTTCTGATATCTTTTCAAAGTACTGATTGAAATCAGAGCAATGTTCTCTACACAAAGCCTTACTGTTACCCTGAAGTGGTACACCAACCTTGCCCAATTAACGTCCGCTCCAGCTCTGGCACTGCCCCTCCCCCAACCTGCGTTACAGGGACGGACCAAGGTCATTCTTGTGAAAGGCAGTGGAGAGATTTGCTGCACCTGGCTCTGAGCTCCTGTGAGGTGAGGTTATGTGACACCTGGTGTGCTCCCTGAAGGTGGGACAGATGATGAGTGGGACGAAGACATAAGCAGACACTGTCTTCTTTCTCCATCTGCCCAAGTTAATTTTTAATAAGGCAAACAATGAGTGTTTGAGCTTCTTTCCTAAAATATTTTGACTAGCGATTTCATGAGTGGGAAGGGTTTAACCAGGCTGTCTCCAAAATAGTGAGTAAAGAAAACAGAGTGAAACATGTTAATTTTGAGGGAAATGAAATTATGGCATGGTTAACATCTAGCAACTTGGTAAAATACCACATGTGGGAGAGAACGTGGAAATAGGTTCCCACATTGGTCTTGTGCGATTCTTCTCTGCCACCTAGGATTAGAGTCCGTTTGACACTCTGGGGTGCTACTGTATCCTGCAATACAGGTTTTGTCAACATATGTACAAAATAAGACTTAGAAGCCCCACACTCAAAGGAGCCGCGGCACATTCAGCCTTTGCCACTAGTGTCTCTCTCATTCCACTAGTCTGTATTTAACTTCTTCATTTAGTAACGACCTTATGTCCATCTAGCATTCTCTTTCTTCCTTGCAATCCAGTTTTCTCCTTTGGTTTCAATGCACCCAGTACAAGGCACAGCCTTTTCAATACCTCAGTCTTGGTGCCTCACGAGTCTGTACATCTCTCTGTGTTCTATGACTGAAGAAAACCAAACTGGTTTTTTGATTCTCGGGGATTCTCTTCTAGGGCTTGACGTCCTGAGCACGGACGGCACAGCACCACAAGCCTTCAAATGCATTCCAAGTTCTAAGCAAAATGCATTATGACCATTCAAATTTTGTCTGTTCCATATTTGAAGGTTTAAGACAATATATCTGCATAAATGCAAAGACGAAGTGCCTTATACGTATGGGAACACCATTCAGAAGCCTTTTCCCAAGAAGCTTGTGTGTTTGTACACATTCTCTGAGAACCCTAACATCCCCAAGTGGACAAGTGCAGTAGGCCAGCATGCTGGAAAACAATTCATGCGGCCCAGTTAGGCAAGTCACTTGACTCAGCTACCAGCCAATCACCAGAAGTGAGACAGAGGCCATCCTGAACCTCCTCCACCACCCATCAGCCGACAAGGACACTTGACCAATTCAGAGGACATCAGTGGAGCCCAGCCCAGATCAGTACAACTGCCACTCACAGATCTGTGATAACAGTGAACACTTTCTGTTTTGGGCCATTAAGCATTGAGGTGGTTTGTTATGCAGCAATATATCACTGATACAATAAAACGTGTGATTATTTTATCATCTGTTCTTTCCCTCTGTTTCTTTGCCTCCACTATTCAAAGCCCTTGAGTACATTAGCTCCTGCCTGGTAGAACCTGCAGGATGGTTCAGCAGGTTAAAGACAACAGCTTTGCAGCACAGATGGCTCCACAACACGGAATTTGTAAGTCACCGTCTGCCTCCACACACTTGTCAAAATTATCATGAAGACCACACCGTCCCCTTCTCAATTTTTTGGATAAACATGCAGTCATTTCCATGGTTTTAACTATTACTTTTACAGATACACGTTTGCAATACATAATAGTTGCATTCATCATGGGGAAGTGGTACATATGTATGTAGATCATACCCCTAGTTGCTTCCCCTTCCCCTCCAGCCCTGCCATCTCCCCCTCAACCACAGTCCCCTTCCCATCTCCACATTTCCAAAGGTCTTCTCAATTATTATCCTAATTTCAGTGAATACCGTAGTTAAGCAGGTCAAGAATACTATGAAAGATTTCTTAGAAGATGTAGAGAGGTACCCATGTTCCGAGGCAGCATTAGGATTGGTCAGGCATGGAGGGAAACTGTCCTGTCTAGACAAAGGGACTAGTTGACTTATTCGATAAGTGTAACTGAGCGAAAACTCAGACTCAGGTCCCTTTTAGGGAATATAGGAAAATTGCTGAAAAAACAAATGGCAAATCTCTTAACGGGGA
Organism: Ctenodactylus gundi; assembly: GCA_004027205.1. NCBI lineage: Eukaryota > Metazoa > Chordata > Mammalia > Rodentia > Ctenodactylidae > Ctenodactylus > Ctenodactylus gundi. The sequence goes on along the minus strand of PVKB01003837.1, from coordinate 147,755 downwards.
CACAGGCACGGAGTGAATGTGCAAGCAGAACCCTGCCTGATGGTGATAAAAGCTATTGAGAAAGATATCAAGATTTCTAGTTATGAGTTCTAATTTTAGATCAGGTGGTCAAAGAAGGCCTGATTCAGAGGTGATGCTGTGTCTGAGTCTCAGGGGAGGTATGTCACGGATATTAGTCTCTCCAATTGCTGGGGCAAAACACCCATCACCTACACATACAAGGAGGGTTCGGGGGTCAGTCCATGGTTGGCTGGCCCCTTGGCTGAAGCAGCATGGTAAAAGCACCTGACACGGGAAAGATGCTCACACTACGGCAGCCAAAATGCAGCATGGGAGAGGAAAAGAAGAGAGAACAAGAAACAAAAATAAGCCCTTCCATGTCACACTCCACTGACCCAACTCCTTTAACTAGACCCCACCTCCTGACAGCACATTTGCCTATAAACTTATCAATAAATGTAGCCACTGGTGGATGCTGAGTCCCTTGATCTGATTACCTTCTGAAGACTCTCCTTGGAACACAGGAGACTTAAGGGAGGTTTCAGATCCACACCATAAAAGTAAATGTTGCAGATATAAAGAAAAGTAGTATTCCTGGGGGAGAGAGAAACAAGTACCTGGATAAGCATGTCGGGGTTCTCAGGGAAAAGCAAGAAGACAAGGGCAGGTGGGGCAAGCTGACAGGGTGAGCAGAGGATGAAATCTGAGAACGAGAGGGAGGAGGTTATGTGCAAAGGATGATACAAGCCAGGATGCCTGTGTTGAGCATAGACAGCTAGGAAGAACTGGGGGACTGCAGGCTTAGAGGGCAACGTAGCCTACACCATCGCAGTAGCTTCAGACATGGAGGGGTCCGTGGCACTTAGGACATGAGTAACATCTGGAGAGGGAGATGACGGCAATAGAGTTTGCCCTGCAGAGGGTGGCGAGGCGGGAACATCCGGGGCAACCCACTCAGGTACTTGACGCAGCGAGACAGGAAATACAAGTGCTTGGTGTGGGATGTAAGGAATTAAGAAAGTAAAAATCACAGGGACTCCGGTAAATTTAACTGACTCCCAGTACTAATGGCCAGGGAACAACGCAGGCAGTGATTGGGACTGTGGCCAATGAAAACCCAGGTTCCCTCCACAGGAGAAAGTTGATATTGACTTCCTAGGTAATACAGTCACAGGTAAGCCTTTCCTAGCATTGCCAGACTTTCAAGTAGAAGCTAGAAATCTGTAATATTATGTGAATGCTACAGATGTGTCTAAGTTAAGAATTAATGTATTTAAACACACACACACACACACACACAATACACATGACGGATCAAAATACAACTTTAGGAAGCAAGGCCCACAGAATGCTTGCTCCAACTACCACAGCCCATGGTGTATATTCCTTGGGCTACACTGTATTTGAATTTGGATTTTCAGTCCTGAGGCCAGGCTCTCCCCAGGGATACACTGATTTTCCTTTTCCTTACTTTCCTTTATCCTTTAATCACCTTCAAAGATTGAAGCATTCTGTGATCCCTGGACTTTCCAACTCCATCAGGGTGATGCTGTCTACAGGCTGATGAGATCCCCACAGCTTTGTTCTTCCTCACCCATCAGGGCCAGTGCTGGTGGCAGTAAGGATGGTGGCCTGTCACTACACCCTGTGCCTGCACCTCCCTCTTTTTAGTGCTGAATCTTTTTGCTGCAAAGCTTTCTGTGTGTGCAAAAGCATTCTGAGGAATGTGAGCCCCTGGGAACAGCCCTCTGCCAATGACAAATAGGACCAAGTGGATATGAATGCTGAAGTGTCTGTGTTTCTTCTGTGGAATAACTGTGAGTTACATTCCACACAGTATCCCAGAGGACCCTGTAGACGGACTGAGGCCTAGTGGCCCATAGAATACTGTTCAGCAATGCACCCTACATTGACTTCCTTCCTTTCCCACTCTCCCACAGGTGCATCCTGGGAGAGCCACAGTATTCAAGTCCTTGTTTCAGGGTCTGCTAATGCAAAGCCTCCTACATCTGCTTCCTGCTGGGTGGTGGCCAGAGCAGAAGTGTTATTAGCATGAGGACCAACATTTGCAAGCCCCTCTGTGGGGCTGGAATCTCAAACATGTGGGGACTTGGTGACAAACGGGCTGGTTTTTGCCCTTTGCAAGCCGGGTTTTATTGACAAATGCATAAAACTTGGCTTGAAACAAAATGGTTTTTTGTTTTGTTTTGTTTTTTAGCTCTGTCATAAACAAGCTAATCCATGGACAAAGCGCTCCCCAGGCATTCTCGCCCTTCACCTCCTGCAGCATTTGTTCAGGATCCTTCGGTGACCATTTAATTGAATTTCAGTGGAGGATGGAGAGAAACAATGGAAAGCCACACATCTGTATCCTACAAGAAATGGCCACATTTCAGGATCAAGTCTGGGATAGGAGAAATAATAGGCTACTCCATCCTCCCCACACAAAGCAGAGAAGCTCTCAGCATAGCAGATGCCCAGCCCTTGCCCTCCACAGCATGAGCTTTTAGAGAACTGCCTCAGCGGGTGGGTGGGGAGCTATGTGCATCTGCTCATCCTGTTTAGAAAGAAAAGGAAAAAGAACCTTAGACAAGCAATGGGCTTAGCACAGGCCCCATCCCGATTTCTGGGGCTTTGGGGACAACGCCTCAGAGGACTGTGTTTCTGCTTCAGTGTCATCTTTCTCTGAATACTTCCAAGCCACATTTCCATCACCATACTGTCCCAAGGTACTAGGACAGAGAAAAGGTGGAGTGTGTGTACCTTGTTCTCCACTGTGGCCTCAACACCCAGCACAGGGCCGAAACGCAGTTAGCAACTCATCCTAGAGAACTGGTTATTATCGGTCACAGGGAAATAGCTTTAGTATAAACCTATATATATATATATATATATATATATATATATATATATATATATATATATATTAATCGTGAATAGCATTAAGCAAACACACACTCAGACCTCTAATACCCCAATTCTAGGGATGATGAACACCGGACAATATTGTAGGTGATTTTTAAGAAGCTTAAGGATTGTGTCTGTCAGCTATGCCTTGCTAGAACAAAAGACGTACAACAATTAATTTGGGGGAGGGGGGACTGTTTAAACTCATACCTTTAGAAGTTTCTGTCCACAGTGCATTGGTCACAGCTTTAGGACAATGAAAAAAACCAGCCCATGTAACAGGAGAATAGGGGGACGCAGACTGCTGCCATCACATGGGATGCAAACGGGAAGAGGAAGACTGAGGGTCCCCAACCTCCTTGAAGAACTGCCCCAATAACCTAAAGAACTCTCACCAGACCCTCTGATCGGTTCTAGCACCTCTGAAGCCTTTAGTACCTAAACCTTTGGGGGAAGAACATTCTAAATCCAACTGTAGCAGAGACCAGCTTCTCGATCGTAAACAGGTAATGCTGCACTGCGTGCTTGTTCTATCCAGTCTATTTTAAAGAGCCGTAAACATATTCCCAGCACTTAAAAACTGTGTTAAAATTGTTTTCTTATCTGTTAAACTGTTAAGTCAGTTTGGTTGTTGTTTTGTCTCTCATTTACTGACTCAGTGACTACTCAGACTTGCTGGCAGCCCGCGAGGTGGTCCCGGGATCTACTCTTATTCCCTATGGAACTGGAGGACGTGGCTCCCAACATATATCTCTGGTGTCGTCAGGATCTTCTCAGCAGGCAGGCCCCGTACCTCAGGTGGAGAGGGCAGCCACTTAGGGGGCAAAAGGGTGCCAGGAGCTACACGCAGGTGCCAATGGCTAGAAGCGCCACCTCGAGGAGAACCCCTCCTCATCTCCTCTCATCAGTCACTGGAACCAGCTGTACCCCAGACCCCCAAGAAGCAACCTCTTCAGTTTGTGCTCTTTCTTTTTCTGGTCACAGAAACAGAAATTACGCTTAACAGCCTAGGCCGACTCAGATCGAGAGAGCCCACTCAGCCTCTGAAACAGAAATGCCTTCTTTGGTTCTGGCTTCTGGAAAGAGACGTGTGAGAAACAAAGAATGGAAGGAGGAGCTTTCTGACTTTCTAAGTCGCCTCTGGTAATCTTCAAATTTTCTGCTGAGTTGTTCCTTGAGTAGGTCTTCAAGTTTTTCTAATAGCTTCTATTGTGTTTTGGATCAGGAATGTCCCCCAAAAGTCTCATGTATTTGAATGTTATAGAATGTGTTTGGAACCTTGTTTTGTTGGGAGACTGGGCCTAGTCTGGAGGGGTGCATTACATACATGTAAACTGGATTATTGGCATGCAGTGGGGGCTCATTACACTTTCCACATCTGGACCCAGGAGGGGCTGATCACTGGGATGAGGCCTGGAAGGAGATAGAAACTGCTTCCTGCCTGCCTTCCTGACTAGTCCCAACTTGCCTTGACTCGGCTTCCTGTCTGTGATGTCATGAGGAGCTGCCTCCACCCCTGCCTCTGCCATGTACTTCCATGGTTGCCGGCCGCCCCTGAACGGACTGTGACCTTCTGAAACTGTGAGCTAAAATAAACCTTTCCTACCCTAAATTTGTGGGTGTCAGGTATTGAATCACAGCAATGAAAAAGCAACTAAGACAGCCTTATTATTCTATTTTGTTAAAAGCAATTCTGTCTCTTCCAAGTTCCATAAAATGTAGTTTTTATTCCTTAGCAGAGAGGAAGAGAAGGAGAAAGAACTGGAGAGGAGATGAAAGAGAGAGGAGGGGAGAGAGAGGGGAAGGGAGGATGAAAGATGGAGGCACAGAAAGGGACAGAGAGAGGGAAGGTTGGCAAGATTTGTGAGCAAGGCAGCTTGCCAAATTAAACATAGAATTAGCTACTTAGGAATTCATACATTTAAAATTTAAATGCAAGTTCAAATCATAAAACCAAACTTGATTAAAATAGATTCCAGTGGGAAGTCTTGGCCTTGGTCTTTAGGTCTGGTAATTAAATAGGACCTGGAACATAACTGCCCACAGTACAGTTTTAGCCTCGAAAACAAAACAAAACAAAACCAGTAGTGCAAAGATTCTTACTGACCACTGTGCAACTTTCTCAGGCTTGCCAAAAGAAAGTGCCACACGCTGCTGGCTCCAAGCATGGAACCTTACTGCTTCATAGTCCTGGAGGCTGAACTCTGAGATCAAGGCAACGGTGGGGCAGGTTCCTTCTGAGGGCCACAGAGCAGAATCTGTTCCCTCCTCTCTCCTAGCTTCTGGTACTGTTTGTCTTATAAAGATTCTTTTTCTGTCTTTACCACATTATGGTAGCCTCCGAGTCCATTTTAAGGACAAACATCAAATTGCTTTAGAACTCTTTCTAACAACATCAACTACCTTTGATCATCTGCAAATGCTTTATTTCCAAATAAAGTCATGTTCACAAGTCCTGGAGATTAGGATCTTAAAACCTTTCGATGAACACAGTTCAACCCATAACTGCTGGAAAGGGGCATGTCCTATCTTCAAGCCAGACATCTGCCTCAAATGATTTGTGCATGATTACGCCATACTTCGGACACTCAGAAAGTCACCTAATGATAAATTGCTTGGCAGAGTAGAGGCTTGGTGTTCCAATACAGTGGCCAACTGAGAAAATTTAAAAGCTTTTCAGCCACCATGGATATTGATGTCCCGTGGCCATTGTAATGAATTACCACACATTCAGTGGCTTAGACCATTTTACATGTATCTCGTAGAGCTCTGAAGACGAGTGGTATAAAATGGGCCTCAGTGGATTAAAATAAAGGTGTGCCGGAAGCATGCTTCGAGGTCTCAGAGGAGAATCTCTGCCCTTACCTGTGGCAGCTTCTAGTGGGTACCGGCACTTTGTGATTTGTGGTCCTTCCTCTACCTTCACCTCCACCTTCTGTCTCCATCATCACTTTACCTTTTCCTCTTTTGCAGTAAAATTCCCCTTTGGGTCTTTCCTGTAAGACGTTTGTGAACACATTTTGAGCCCCACTGACATAATCCAAGATTATCTTTTCATCACAAGATCCTTAATCCTGCATGTGAAGTCTCCTGTACCATGTAAGATAGCATTCAGAGATTCCAGTTAGTGGAACTGAAATATATTTGGAGCCTGCCGTACCATATAGCCCAGAACAACTTGAACTACAACTCATCGCATTTTCACAAGAAAACCTTTCCTGAAAACAGCATTTGTTTGCTGGCTATTTTCTCAAGATTCCTCCCAATTTTCTTCTCAATCAGTCTTCCTCTATTCAATACATATTGAAGCACAGCCTAATTTGAAGCTTGGCAATTGATTAGTGCACGGACACATCTAAACTATAAAAATATTTGCAACTACTCTTCATCTTCAATTCTGCAGACACACCTTAATTTTTCAGATTTTGCCAGTTTTGCAAAACGCGCCCTGTAGGTTTTCTAGATTATTTTGAAATGCAGCAAAGACCTCTTGGCAAATCAAATAATTTTAAGTATTACAAATGAGTACCACTTCTTGTAAATGTATTCCTTAACGAATTTAAGCCATTTCTCACGTGTCCCTATCATGGGGAATAAGAGGATGAAGGATGGTGTTTGCCACTTTAGAAAAGACTCTCTTCTGCTCTCCGCCCCAGGGAGTCTACACTAGGGTGTTAAACTTAACCATGCCTTCTCCTTTCAAAATGGATGAGAATGGAAAGGGGGTGTGTGGGTTCCAAGGGTCTACAAGAAGGAACCTGGCGAAAGCCCCCTGGGAGCTTTCTGACTTCCTCTGGAGAACGGATCCACTAGAAAGCTAGCCTTATCAGTCCTGAGTCTAGACAGAGTCCTGGGGGAATCAGAACCCCCCCCCCCACCTTACATCCCTAAGTACGACGAACAACACCTCCTCTTTTAAGTTGCTAAGGGTATGTAGACTTATAGAACATTTTTGCAGCAACTATAGACTAACGTGGCCAGAGTTTGGTCATATTTCAGTCATTATAAACCAGGAATACCTTCAGAAAACCCCAGCCGACTCTTTCATATTGAATGCTTTGCTGTTCACCATGTGATCTATCCCACAGATTTTGAATATTTATTATACAGCATTATGCAATGCGCATGTGATAGAGATAACATACATTAATAATGATTTTAATTCTTGACGAAACAAACCAGAGGTTCCTTTTGGAAGCAAAAGTAGAAAACCGGTGACTACGACTGGGATTGCAAATGGAAGGAGAGAGGCATGTATATCTGGAGCAAGTTAATTTTGAAGAGCTGAATGAGATTAATGTTTAAATTTTCAAATTTTCATCTCTGAAATATGCAAGCTAACTCAAGGAAAATGTGGTTCTTTTTTTAAAAAAAAATTCAAGTAGCTTATCATTTCCTTATCAGCTGAGATGTCCCTTTTGAGTAACAAATAAAAGCCTCAGAGATACCATCCACACAAATCACACTATGACTTCCCTTTTATGTTTAAATAACAAATTCTTTTTAGTGCTTATTGCAATGCATCTAACAAAAGTAAAAGAACTGTATTTTCAATCACCATGAACTGGTTTTCCTTTCTTTGCATGTGAAAGAAGAGAGTGGAAAATCCTTGTACATCTCTATCAGGAACACAAAGCCTCTACGGTTCTCTTGCAATGTGTCTCCAAATTCAGAAAATAACGAGAATGTCTTAGTTTCTTTGTGCTAGTAAAACAAAATATTTTGGCTGCAAACACACACACACACGCGCGCGCGCGCACATACATATTTAAATATATATAACTTGAAATATATGCATAATTTAAAATATACACAATTTAAAATATTTTCATAACTTAAAATATATACCTATATACAATTTTAAAATAAAAGAATTTATTCCCCACAGTTCTAGAGGCTGGGGAACTCAATCAAGTGCTGGTGACTTTGATGCCTGGTGAGGGCTACTCTTCCTTTCCAAGATGGCACCTTATTTTCACATCTTCCAGAGAGAAAGGTCAGTTCCTACTGTGGTCAAGGTGGAGCGACTCTCCCAATCCCTCTCCTAGGCCTCTAATTCTATCCAGGAGGGCTCTCTCCTAGTAACTCAATCATCTCCTGTAGGCTCCACCTTTCATACTATTATAACATGGATGATGAAATGTCAACACACAGAGTTTAGGAGACTCAGCAAATGATGACAGAGGGTTTTCGGTTTTCTCACTTTCCCGAAGCAGAGGACCAGGCAGGAGGAGAAGAGATGAGTAATCTCAAGTCATTTTCCAAAATTATCTTGACAATACTTATTTCCCTTTGTTAAGAAACATCCACACGCTCACACAACAAGAATGAGTTTGCATCACTTATTGTTCTAAATACTAAGGACCTAAAGTTAACATGAAATAAAGATCCCTGCCCTTGGAAAGCTGAATTTTTGGTGATTTAAAAGCCGTTTGACCTTTACAAGTATGAGAACTTAACTCAGAGAGGTAAAGTGAGATTCTACTCCTATTGTTAAGTGTTTTCCTCACTTGAAAGAGGAAAAAACAAACAAATGAGAGAGAAAAACCACTAGTTGAAACATTTCAAATCCCTAAAGTAGTTTTTGTAAAGGCAGAAAGTTTTCTACCTCAAAATGTAACTTTTTGAGATTTTCATTAAAACTGTATAGGTTTTCAGGTCCCACCTATGTCAACTAAGTTAAAGGGGCCAGGGCCCAAGAACTTCTGCTCTTATTAAGCGCTTGGATTATAACTTAGCACTAACGTTTGAGAATCTTCACAATGTCAATGTGTTCAAGAAAAACCAGTAGAATCCCAGTTTACATTATTGCAGATTATTTTGGTAAATTTCAGAATCAGGTAGATAGACTTTGTAGAGGTGAGAAGGGGACCTGAGAATGGGGATGATGCGAAGGCAGGGAAGGAGGGAAAGAGAGGCAGAAATGATTCAGATGTGACAAGAATCTGCACCAATTCCCCAAGTTGAAGGTAGTTCTTGCATATCACAAACACATTCTAATAAATACAGTAGTTATGAAGACAATAAAAGTACAATTACTAAATTTACAACTGAATAAAGCAAAACTATGAGCAGAACTAATAGCTAAACCATGGGATACGCAAAAATGTCCATCAACAGACCCATGGGTTAAAACTATGATGTTCATACACAATGGAGTATTATTCTGCCATACAGACAGACAGAAACAAATCATTTGTAGGTAAATGGATACAACTTGAGATCATCATGCTTAATAAAGCGAATCAGACTCAGAAGATGAAATATCTCATGGTTTCTCTACTATGAGAAACACAGAGTATAAATAAGTAATAGAGTCAAACAAGTGCGATGTTGGGAGTCGGGGGATGAGGGAGGGTGGGAGGGTTAGAAGGGGGAGCAGAAGGGAAGGGGAAGTTGTTGGGATATGTCTGCACAAAATTCTCAAGTTTAATGTAACCATTGTGTATCATTTACATACCAAGAAGAAGTGGGAAAAAAAGAAGAGGAAAAAGAAAAATAATAAAATAAAGAAACACTGTTCAGGAACTACCGGAAGAAACCTGCAAGAGCGCACTGAAAGAAAAGGTAAGGGACAGACAGTGATACATCCCTAAGTGGAAACATCGGATATTATTTACAGAGCGGACTCTTTTCCCTATTTGACCCTGCACTCTATGTGTTTCCAGTCCAGTCAAAATCTGCTTTTGAAGTCTTCTTAAATCCCGTATTTTGAATTGACTGGATCTCTCTTACGTGTCTTTCTTTTCCTCTTCGTGTTTCAATTCTTTGCCTTTCTATGCCTCGAATGCAGTGATAATTACTCCAGCCTGAAGAGTCAGCCAGAATTGGAAACCTTACGCTGCAACACAAGCAGTCCCCAGGCGCTGGTACTTGGGACAAGGAAGAATTATCTTTTGCTCAGACCAGCTGGTATCATAGCCAAGCAGAGACCTGTGCTGCCTAAGAAGTTTCTGTCAGGGACAGGCCATCCTGAGGAAGAGGAAGGAGAAGGCAGCAGCCCGCAGGTGGCTCTTACATCTCTGGTTCGCACGGGATGGATGGCAACTGCATTCATACCTCATCGGCCCAAGCACATCAAACGGCTCGGCCGGGCAGCAGAACAGCAATGAGCTATCTGGTAGCAGCAACAGTCTCGAGGAGGTTGGGGAATTTCTGGCAGAATAATATGGTTTTGGTTTGCACAATGCTCACTACCTTTGCTGAAATTTTCATTTAGTTTCATGACCTCTTTCTTAATCCATGTATCAAATTTTCTTTTCTTCTCAGACTTGTTCATTATCTTCTTACCTTTTAAATTCACTGGTATGCTCTTAAAACATTCAATTTAATTTTATTTTGCATTTTGAATTTCTTTGCATTGCTCATTTCCTGATAATGGAAGACCTACTGGTGGCTACTGTAGACTCACCCAAGAATACGTACACTATGGTCCAATTCACACTATGATTCATATTAATGGAGGTGTGGCGGGACGGAGTGGGATGGGTCAGCATATTAAGTGCCCCCTTTTTCTGTTTTGGTGAGTTCATTCTATTCTATGGAGAATTTACCCCCGTTGCAGCGGCAGGCATTACAGCTCAGGTTTGGTTTGTGTGCCCTCGAAGGCCCGTGCCTTAAAGTTTTGGTCTCCAAAATGGTGTTACTGGGAGGTGCTGGATGGAATGTGTAAGCAATGCAACTGGGCTACAGGGAGGTCCTTAGGTCACAGGGACGCTGAGGTCGCTCTTGAAATTAACTTCATAGTTCTTAATATCAGCAGGTCATGACAAAGGAGTAAGTTGGTCTCCCCTTTCTCTCCCTTCTGGGTCAAGATGTGCAATTTTCTTCCCCTGCTAGAGATACCTGTCAGGAGGTGACACAGACCAAGGTCTGCATTAGGCCATTTAGACCTTGACTGCCAGAACTGTGCGCTACATAAGCCTCTTCTTCCTCATGAATAGCCTGTGTCAACTATTTCATTATAGTGATGAAGATCTAATTAACGTAATGTGGCTATTTCGGCAGTACAGTGGAAGCGAAAGAGACAAGGATTATCAGTTTTATTTACAGTCTCGTTATTATCTTAGAGAAGAAATCAAACAAGTACTTGATCTAGAAGCCAAACAGGATCTCAAACTAAAGAAAAGTAGGAAAAACATTATAAATGATACTTAAAATGAGAAGTTTCTTTTCCTTTTTAAGAGACCAATAAAATGTGTAAAATGATACAAGTCTCTTAAGGAAAAGACAAAATGCTTTTTAACAATAAAATAGGTATAGTCTCAGGGAGAATTTTTTAATTATTTTATTAAAATATTTAATATCAAAAAGACAGAAAGCATTTCAATTTTTTTACTATACTAAAAAAATGGCGACAGAAGCTGACAAATAGAAACAATCTACATACCAATCTTCCTGTTCAATCTGAAGGACACATGAAATAATTACAATCATAGTCTTGGAAGTTAAGTAGAACTACGTACAGATTCTAGTTCTAGGGCTGGCACATAGCTCAGTGATTAGAGCTCTTGCCTATGAAGTAAAAGGCGCTGAGTTCAAACCCCAGCATCACATAATAGCTGGGCATGGTGGTGAACACCTGTAATTCCAGCACTTGCGAGGCTGAGGCGGTAGAGCTGCCCAGAGTTTGGTTGTCTGCACTACATAGTGAGACACTGTCTCATAAATAAACAAATAAATAAATAAATACCTATATCTAACAAAAATCTTGTTTTACTATAAAGAAATGTTTTGAAATATAGACACTGCTATTCCTAAACCTTTTCTAAAGTGGAATAATTGTACTTATCTAAAGAACAGTCATGAGTTATTGGTCAACCTGTCTGTTTTTGTGCCAGTACCATATGGTTTTTATCACTGTTGTTTTTGATATAAATTTATGTTTGGAATTGTGATGCCACCTGCTTTTGTCTGGTTACTCAGGATTGCTCTGGCTATTCTGGGTCTCTTTTGGTTCCATATGAATTTTAGGATTGATTTTTCAAGTTCAATGAAAAAAGCCGTAGGTGTTTTGTCAGGAATAGTGCTGAATCTGTATATCAGTTTTGGTAATATAGCCATTTTGACAATATTAATTCCGCCTGCCCAGGAACAGGATATCTTCCTATTTCTAATGTCCTCTTCAATTTCTTTTTTCAGATTTACTACAGTTTCCTTTGTAGAGGTCCTTCACTCTCTTAGTTAGATTAACTCCTATGTACTTAATTTTTGGAGGAGCTTTTGAGAGCAGAGTTATTCTTCTCAGCTCTTTCTCAGTGACTGAATAGTTAGTGTAGAGGAATGCTATCAATTTTTGAGTTAATTTTGTAACCTGTAATTTGGCCAAACTTGTTAATTCTAAGAGTTTCATGGGGGAGTGTTTGGGGTCTTCTATGTAGAGAATCACATCATCTACAAATAAGGATAGTTTGACTTCTTTTCTGATACATATTTCTTTTATTTCATTCTCTTCCATGATTGCTTTGCCTAGGGTTTCAAGAATGATGCTGAATAGGAGTGGTGAAAGTGGACAACCCTGTCCCGTTCCTGTTTGGAGGAGAAATGCTTCCAATTTCTTTTCCTTTACTAAAATAATTGCAATGAGTCTGGCACATGTGGCTTCTATGAGTTTGAGGTTGAACAATGAAACACACCTGAAGGTACAGGGACAAACTCAAGCACCCTCAGCTACCTGATCTTTGATAAAGGGCACAAAACCACACACTGGAAAAATGATAGCTTCTTCAATAAATGCTTCTGGGAGAATTAGTTCATCCATTCAGAAGAATGAATCTAGACACTCACCTATCTCCACATACCAAAACCAAATCCAAGTGGATCAAAGACCTCCACTTAAAAACTAAAACACTGAACCTTCCAGAGTACAAAGTAGGAAAAATCTTGAAGATGTAGGCATGGGTAAGAACTTTCTTAACAGGACACTTGATGCAAAAGAAATAGTCCCGAGAATCAGCAAGTGAGACTGTATCAAATTTAAAAGTTTCTGCACAACAAAGGAAACTATTAGCAAAGTGAAGAGACAACCAACGGAATGAGAAAAATATTCCACCACCTTCACCCTGGACAGGAAGCTAATAAGTAGAATATACAAGGAACTGAAGAAAAATAAAGCCCTCAAAATCAAACACCCAATTTAAAAATGGGCAACTGAAATGATCATTTTCAGAGGAAGAAGTACAAAAGGCTAGCAATTAAATGAAAAAAGTAAAAGCTTGACATGTTTGGCCATTAAAGACATGAATATCAAAACATCACTAAGGTATCATCTTATCCCACAGAGAATGACATATATCAGGAACCCAAACAGCACTCAATGCTGCTGAGGCTGTGAGGAAAAGGGAACTCTTTTAAGTTGCTCACGGGACTGTAAAGTGGTACAACCACTAAGGAGGGCAGTATGAAGGTGCCTCCAAAGGCTGATAGTAAGTACTTCATTCAATCCAACAATACCTCTTTTGTGTATCTTTCCAAAGAGTTAACATGTAATAGAAATACATGTATGCCTATGTACATAGTAGCTCAATTAATAATAGCAAAATTATGGAAGAAGCCAAAATATCCTTTAACAGAGCAATGGATACAAAAACAAAATGTGGTACTTGTACACAACAGGGCGCTACTCTTCCATAAAGACAAATAGATTTGAGGCAACTGTAGGTAAATGGGGGCAACTTGAGACCATCATGCTTAGTGAAGTGAGTCAGATTCAGAAGGCTAAATATAAGATGATTTCTATTTTATGAGAAACCCCATATACAGACAATTTGTAGAACAAAAATGGTGAGATATTGGTAGTGGAAGGGAGGGGGCAGGGAGGAGGTAGGGGTTAGTAGGGCCAAAAGAGGGTAGGGAAGAGACTGTAATGATGTCACAATATATATGGGCATAAAATTCTCAATCTTAGTGTAATCATTGTAAACTGAATATATATATATATATATATATATATATATATATATATATATATATATATAAATGGGAAAAACAGGATAATCATCAATATTAAAATGATGTAAATGAATTCTATGATATTGTGTGAATTCATGTCTTCTAATACTAATGCTTGAGGAGAACAAGAAAGATGAAATTTCATAAACATGAAAAAAGAAATTTTAGAAAACTGAATCTTGGAGTATATTATAGTATATAATAGAGTCAAAGAAATCACCTTGGGCCATTAGGATGAGCCGTCACCTTGACTGGCTAGGGAGATGCCCTCGGGTCTCTAGATGGTCTGTGGCTCCTCCTATCTTCTACTCCCGCTCTGCTTCCCAGCTGGCATGAACTGAGCAGCTTCCTGGACCCTCTGCCTGTTGCTTCTGCCTTGCAGTGAGCTAACCATGGACTAAACCTTCTGAAACTATGAACCACATTAGACCTCTCTTCCTTCAAACTGTGAATGTTGGGAATTGTGTCTCAGTGATTGGAAAGCTGCCTAGTATACACTTAAGAGTTTATTCTAGAAACGCAAGGTAAATTTCACATTAGAAATATATTTAATTAATCACGCTTCAGGTAAAGGAGAAAAACATGTATGGACATATCTATCGATAGAAGGAAAGCATCTGGTAAATTTTGACATATGTTCCTATATAGGAAAAAATTCTAGAAAGAAAATCTTAATTAAAAGCTAGCTATGTAGTATGATAAGAAGTATCTCTATGAAACCAATAGAAAGTATTCCCACCACTGGGGCTGTAGCTTAGTGACAGAGTGTGTACATTGCATGTATGAGGCCCTCAGTCCAAACTGCAGAAACCCCATTTTTCAAAAAAAGAAAAAAAAAACATATTGTCCATGTCTTGAAGTACTCCTGCTGACATTAAAAAGAAGAATAAGGGAAGATTAACACACTGTAATTAATCTAGAGTTCTAAAACTTCTAGCTAATGCCACAAAGAAAATCAAATGCTATGATGAAACAGAAAGGTTAAAATTATCATAGTTTGTAAATATGATTTCTTACCTTAGAGAAAATAAAAATACCAGACTGAAAGTAGTGGGATAATGAAGGATGTTCAGTCATAAGGTCAAAGCTTAGTAACCACAGTGAAAGAAGGATCTATTTCCATAATATTCGTAAATGAGAACCATTACAAAGAAAAAAGTTCTGTTAATAATATACAGCAAACACTGCATCATAAAAATGATATAATAACATCATCGATACATACCTGAAGAAAAAAATAGAAACCCAACTTAATTTTGGAATGTCCCTGGGTGGAAGAACACACTACTGCAAACCTATCATTATCAAGACATCATTTAAGAAAGCTACTTGGTCACAGAATTAATCTATAAATTCATCGTAATTTTGCTAAAGTTAAAATGACACTATTTCTCAACTTGTCAAGACTTTTATTCTTTTATTTATTTCACATTTTTTAGGAAAATAGAGAAGACATGTCCCCAAAGAATGATGAAGGCTTGCCCGATTTAACGCAGATGAGAGTGCCTCACGTACTAGTTAACAGGACAGTGAAAGAGATTTCTGACATAGACAAGTAAAACTGAACCTAGTGTATGATGGAGGTGAACTTTTAATATGAAAAGAGGACAGTAAACTATTTATCACACGGGGCTAGGGAAATTGGTTGAGTTGAGTAAAAATAAAATTATGTTCTGATCTTAGCTTCCACTTGAATAATTATATGGGATCAGAGATTCAAACGAAGAAAATGAAAATTAAAAAACAAGGAAAATTTGTTTGCAACCCTCAAATAAGATCATTCTAAGTCTGACATCAAAAGAGCAACTAATCTCACTCCAGAAAGAAGGGCCTGCGTCAACAAGTCAAATAGTAACCAGTGCTGGCGAGGCTGTGGGGAGAAAGGAACCCCCCTGCACTGCTGGTGGGAGTGTAAATTCGTACAACCACTGTGGAAAGCAGTACGGAGAGCTCTCAAAAGACTAAAAATAAATGTCCCTTTCGATGCAGCGACACCCTTCCTGGGAATATATCCAAAAGAGTCCAAACCAACACACAACAGAGATGTATGAATGCCCATATTCATAGCAGCACAACTAATGATAGCTAAAATATGGAAGTCACCAAAATACCCATCAACAGACCAGTGGATACACAAACTGTGGTATTTATACACAATGGAATACTATGCATCTATAAAGTCCAACAGCGTGGAGGCTTTTGCAGGCAAATGGAAGAAACCTGAGAACATCATGCTTAGTGAAGTGAGTCAGAAGCAGAAGGTAAAACATTGACTGGTCTCTCTGATATGAGAGTCCCAGAGCACAACTCCTGTGGAACTTAAGATGAAAGACAAAGTGGAAGAGGGGAACAGGGTGGAGGACGGTGGAGGAGGAGGGAGGGAGGGATGGGTAGGGGGAGGGAAAAAAGGAGTGGGAAAGCCCTTGTCACCTTGACAAGATATATATGTGCACAAAATGCTCAACTCCACTGTAAACCTTGAATTTTGCACATATACATATCAATAAAACATGGGAAAAAAGAAGCAATGGATTACAAAAACCAAAAAGGAATGAACTAGCAGCACAACAACTAGGATGGGTATCAGAAGGATTAAGTTGAATCAAAGGCAGGCAAGAAAGGGCATATTGTATGATTCTACCCCATTTATATGAAGTTCTGGAACAAGTAACAAAAGTGTGGTGGTAGAAATCCAAGCGCCAGGGACTCGCTGATTAGAAGCATGAGACAATTTCCAGTGGTGACAGAAATATAACTTTTCAAGATTCATTTATCTGCACATTAAATATCTGTATGTATTATAATTCTTTCTGCTTTTAAGTATTTTATTTCGATAGTAAAAATTTTGGTTAGTAAAACATAAAATTGTCTATTAAAAAATCACTAATGTACACAATATGCACATTTAGTAGAGCAAGCCATAAAGAACACTATTAAAATTTTAGAAAGAATATGGAGACTCAAAGACAACTATAAGTAATTAAAAATATATACACAAAAATATCCAAGTTCATGAATAAATTTAGAAAGAGACTTTAGAAAAACTAAACTTTTGTATTGTTAGAAAGTAGCACAGGTTACAAATCACAGAAGTGTGACCCAGAGTGCTCAAAACTGGCCACTAATGGAGTGAAATCATAAACTTTTTAAGGAATATCTTGGTTACGAGTGATAAAAATGTACACATTACTCTGCTGATTAACCCTCTCCTAGAAGTTACACTATGGGTATAATTAGATTAATTTTCCAAGATATATGTTCAAGACTCATTTTAAGATTCAGTAAGTAGCAAAAATATATATGCAACCTCGGTGTCTATTAATAAAGAGCTAATTAAAAAAATATTGTCACAACAGGGAGTAGGAGCCTCCATTAAAATAATGATGCCCAGCTAATTTTGTAAAAGTGTACCTTTTAAAAAAGGGTGCTTTATATATAAACATATATACTTATCACAAATGTGGAAATTATCTATGTTAGTTTGGGGGAATGAGATCCTTTTACTAGAACGTACATTTTAAAAATCATTCTCAGGGCAGGAGGCCCTGTATTTATTCACACAGGTGTCAGCCTTGAGGATGCCCATGCTTAAAAGGACAATCACAGTTCTGAAAAGCATCCTAAGGAAATAACGAGACACAGAAATTATGGCAAAGAGAACAGATTTGAAATCATCTCATGGAAGATGACAATGAAAGAACCCGACGTGTGAAGTGACGAGCACATTTATTAGGTGTCACTTAGCCGTTTTACACTGCACTGCACATGTATATCAAAACAGCACACTTACACCTTAATTATCTATGACTTTTATTCATCAATGTTAAAATTAATGAGTAAATACAAATAAAATCACCAGAAAATAAACAGGAAGTACCTACAAGCACGTACATCCCTTGTCAAGTGAAAAAATTGCACTTCTGAAAACAGCTCACATGTACTGAGCTCACAGACCGTGAGGTGCTATGCTAGGAACCTTCTACGTGCAGCCAGGGAGGGCGATGATCTGGGGGAGACCTGAGCTCTTTCTGTGTCTTTCTCTCCTTCAGCCAGAAGAGCCTGCCCTCTACGTCAGCACCTGCCCCTCTTGGTGGGACGAGAGCCCGTGGATCTTGTGTGATCTCAACAGCCCAACTGTTCATTGCTCCAGGTGGGTGGATCGGCGGGAGGCTGAGCAGCTGGACAGCAAGGGCTTCTCCCCGGGAAGGATGACTGCTGGGGGCTCTGGCCCTCCTGACCCGCTGCTCATCCTCCTGGTACAGAAACACCAAGGGCGTGTGGCCCTGACTCAGCTTCCTTTGCGCAGGTGTCAGATACTGGAGATGCAGGGGAACCAAGAAGGGGACCCCTTCCCTTGCATTCTGCCCCGTTCTCTGCTCCTCAGTTCAGGAACAGGGACCACTGCTTCACCGGGGTGTCCTTTTGTCTCTCCTTGACTCAACCCAGGAGCACAGAACTTGGCAGTTAAGTATTCAGCCTTTGCTTGCTGTGCGTACAGCGCTTAAGGTTTCAGGCACTCAGAAGCTGGTGGCACCGCTGTGACAGTGGAGGAATTCGGTGAGGACGAAGGTGAGAGAGCGGGCAGTGTAGGGTGCGCAGCAGCACGCATCCTGCTGCAGCGCCATTCGGTCGGCCCTTCCCAGAAACCCTATTGTGTTCATCTCTGCCACCAGAACAAAGTCTCTGAGACAAGCAAGCCACCTGCAAAGTATAAAGGTTTATTCTGTCTTATGGTTCCAGTGGTTCTAGCTTCATTATCTACTGGCCTTGTTGCTTGCGGACCTGTGGTCAGACCTTATCATGGTGGGCAGCTGCTCACCTCATGGCCTAGAAGTGAAACAGAAAGAGAAAAAGAGCCCAGAGTCCTACAGTCCTACAATGTCCTTTAGAAAATGCTCCCACTGACGCAGATCTTCCACCAGGCCCGCCCATTTACATTCCACAACGACGCAGCTGATGCCACCAAGCTGAGGCTCAAACTTTCAACACACAAACCTTTTGGGGAACACTGAAGAACTGAATGACAACTCTCTCTCTCTCATTTCTATTTTGTATCCCTGGAAAATAGCCTTTAATGAAGTAAGACCCTTGTCCACAGTCACACATCCCATAAGTAGCAGACCCTCAGGATATTACACTCTGGCTGTCTCTTCTCAAAGTCTATACATTTAATCTCTCCCCCTATACTGTGACAGACCAGAAAGGTCAAAAATAACTTCCTCACATACAGTTTATAAAAGAAAAGTTTAAAAATAATTAAATCTCTTTTAACCATTCCAAATAATTGCTTGAAAGATAATTGCACAGAGAGAAATGTCACAATATACAAAGCAAAAAAATGAGATCCCTAATTATTTAAGATAAATAATGACAGATACACACTGAAAATGTACTGTGAAAGGTTCATAGTGGTTGGATGGTAGACGGTTCTTCTTTTCTTTGTATTTTTAAGTTGATGCTATGCCCACCAATATTTGTAAGACAGGAAAATAGCAATAAAAGAATGTTTTGAATGTAGATGAGTGCCAGCTATTATAAAAACGTCAGTATTAAACTGGGAGAAAACACTGCACTTCTCTCTTGGATAAAGGAAATGATTAGACTTCTCTCTTTGATCACGACTTCCCCGTAGTGGATCGAGAGATAACTGAGATGCCCGAAGAACATTAGCGCTAGGTTCTCCAAGGACCTTAGAGATCATGAGATCACGGCAGTCTGCCTCTACACGGGGCCGATGAGGAAACAGAGGAGAGGGACTGGGGTGGGAAGTCAGCATCTTTGACCTAATAAATCACCACCCTCTTAACAGATTTAAGGATGGACATTAATTCTCTAATAGGTTTTCTATCTCTTACCCTCGAAGAAAATCAATGCCTTATAAAAATGTGATCTTTAGCCTGCACCCTGAGTGCAGAATTAAACTAGCTGAGAAAAAATGGACACTTTGCAGCGTTACCTTTCCCTTTATTTGCTGCAGAGATAAAAATGTGAACGCTGTCCCACGCCCTCTGCCAAGGCTGAAAAGGAAAATACTGCTTGGAGGGTGCTTTTTTTTTTATTTCCTTCCTTCCTTTATTCCTTCTTTCCTTTCAGGCGTTATTGCTGATTATAAAAATACTAGATTTTCATCACTGAAAACATAGAAAATGCCAATAATGATGCAGAATAACCTAGGCACGTATCACAGCGTCAACCCAAGACAAGGATGGCCAACCTAGGACACACAACTCTAGATTCCTCCCTTCTCTCTTTTCTCCTTTCTTTCAACCCTTTATGATCAGTTGTTATCTCATTTCTTTATTTTTTAAAAGATATGTGAGAACACAACTGCTCATGGCTGATTGTACTTTCCAGAGCTCAGGAAAAATTTTGAGGGACAGAAGCGGTTGTGATGGTCTCCCAAGAACATTCATTCGTTCCTGGGTCCCAACCACAACTTCCGGTGAGCAGGAACTTTGGCTCCCTGATGTCAGGATCAGCTCATGGTTTTGACCTGAAGCCTTTCCCTCTGGTGACTGCTGCCCACTTGACCTGGGTCCAGGATACAGTAGAGATGACCAAGGAAACCTACGTACCGAGGGCAAAGAGTGGAGTCTATCAGTAGGCACGCAAAGAGAAGAAAAAAAATGACTGGTTCTCCAAGCCACTACACATCGGCACACAGCAGCCACAGCTAGAAACGCCCAGGGTACTCAAGACAGATGCTAGACAAGACCCCTACTGGTGACTTCTGTGGGAGGGCACACACAATTTTGCAATTTCCTGAGAACTTTGTGTCGATTAAAATAAAAAAGGTGATGGGGTGAGGTTGTAGTTCAGTGTGGAAGCCCAGATTCAATCCTTAATTCTGGGGAAAGAAAGGTTCCTTGCTTAACTGGCCCTTTTTGCAATGGGTAGTAACACTCGTCTCCACAGAGGGGCTGCTGTCCGCTGCCGGGATGGACCAGTGACGGATATCTTCACCCACCAATCACATTCTCCTGCCTTTCCCTAGCGACACGGATGTCCCTGGAAAATTTAGTGCTTCATAGCAGCTACTGCTTTTAGCTTGACTTCCTTCGGACTCCTCATTCCTTCCACCGAGACAGTTTATCACGCATTCTCATCCTTTCTTTCACTTTGATTTACTGCTATCTCGTTGTGTCTGTTGGAAGAAGTGAGCCCAAACTATATCAGACAAGACAGATGGGAAAGGCAAATGGGCCATGTTGGGGCCTAAGGGAAGCACAGTCCTGCAAGCCCGCATGGCGAACTGGAAAGAGGCTCAGCCCCCAGTGGGTGGGAAGGAGGGGCGACTCTGATGTCACACCTGGAGCAGTGTCATCTCCTCAGAGGGCACAGACGCTGGCAGACCCCAGCCTCTGTGAGCCCCCCCAGGGACACCGATATTCCACCTGAATCCTTTCAGGCTGGCTGCCTTCCGCTTTGGTTTATACACCACAATTCTTCTGTAGCAGAGTATCCCCCTTCCCCACTGCATAGGATCACGGCGGGTGAACCCACCCCACCACAGCCACCTCTGCACAGGCCTGAGCATGTGACTCAAGTTTGGACCAGGGATTCTCTGACTTCAGGCCCACCGAATTTCCCAAAAGGAAAGCCATCCTAGCAGATTCGGCTAGAAGTGATAAGAAATCTCCCATGAAGAGTCTCTGATTTTCTAGACATTGGGGGTTGCTTCAAATCTTATCTTTCCAAAAGACTAATGCAAAAGTTTCATTATGATTTGGAGTATCCCAATTAATTCTAGGGGATTTATCAAGTAGTTTCTGATGATTTTCATGGAAGAAAGTTCACCAACAGAACATAAATTTGCAAAAGTTCTCAGTTATTACTCAAGCTGGGATTGCTGTATGGCATTTGCTTTTATTTTCTTTAACTTGGACTATAAAACTTCCATACTTCTTGTATTTTTATGACATTATATTTCTATAGGAAAAATTTTGAATAATTCATGAAAAGAAAATATGAAATCTCCAGAATCGCACTTGAAATTGTGACCACCACTACAATGCTGTACCCATCACTCCCTGGGTCTCTTTCCAGAATTCTGCATGATTTAACACAAATGGCATTGCACCACATGTGCCATTTCTATGGAGAATAACATCTAATTGCAATACAGTTTTTTTTTGTTTTTGTTTATCTGTCTTTTCCCACTCCTCTACAACTGACAACATAAAGCAACTGATGTCTTTCCATCACTTTCTTTCCTGACACACAATCACAAACACATATATCACATATGCAACTGCAAATCGACATGTTGTTTTAGAAAAATGGTCTGATACTACTGTATTCTGCACTCCTAAGTTTGCCCCTGGTAGTGTTGAAATCTATCCAAATGAACTTATTTTCACAGGCAGTTAGCATTCAATTTCGTGGCCAAGATGACGTTTATTCCACCATTTCCACATTGACTGGCAGTTTTCTTTGTAAGTTGTTATTTGGCCACCAAATCCAGAATGCAATAAGCATTGTTATGAATATTTGAAGACAATAAATTAAAATTTGTTTTTTACTAGTAACATGATTATTTGTCTAGAAATCCCAAAGGATTCTAGTAAAAAATACAAAACCATAAGGCTCTTTGATAAGCCGACTGGTATGAGTATACTAAAGAGAAGTAAACACAATCCGTAACACTTACCCTAGAGCAAAAAGGAGAAAAAATACAGTCATGTGTCAAATAGCAACGTTTGGACGAACAACACAGACGGCAGTGGGCCCACAGAATGGCAATGGAACTGTAAAATTTCTATCACCTGGAGAGGTCAAGGTCATTGGAACACAGGAGTGCAACATGTGAGCCCGTGTTTGCGATGATGCCACCATAAAGAAACCTACTGTGTTGTCAGTTACAGAAAAAGCATAGCACTTAAAATTATACGAAGCGCATACTATTTCTTAACAGACAACTAGCCTACTGGCTTATGTGCCCGCTTACTATGTTTCTTATCATTACTGGAAAGTGCACTACTCATGAGAAATGCTTTCAGTACAGTAGTGTGCTACGTTACCCCAGCAGCACCCTCACACTTCTGACGCTTGTATGAGTATGTACTCTATGATGTCTGCGCAACAAAAATCACCTAATGACACATTTCTCGGGGACATCTTACCATTCAGTGGTGTGTAACTGGAATCCATTCATGGTCAAAAGAAAAAAAAAAAAAAAACCTCAGTGAAGACTTCCTAGGAACAACCTTAACAATATAAAGTATACAACCTACACCAAGAAGACTGTTTAAAAGGAGATGCAATAAGGAATAAATGGGTTCCTGCATAGTTTTACCTATATACCTTACTATTATAAAACCATGATTCCTTCCATAATTCATATAGGATGGAAAACGCATTTAATTCAATTCCAACTGAAATCCTAATTTTGCGGTTGTTTATTCAAAACAAGATGAAGTGCTCTTGGGCTGGCAGAATGGCTCAGCAGTTAAAGAAAGCACTTGCCTAGCAAGTGCTAGGTCAAGCACTAAATAGCCAAGCTCAATTCCCCAGCACCCATAAGCTGGGCATGGTGGCACAAGCCTGTAATCCGAGCACCTGGGAGGCCAAGGCAGGAGGACTGCCTTGAGCCCAAGGCTAGCCTGGGCTCCACAGTTAGTTGAGGACCATCCTGGACTACAGAGTGAGACGCTATCTCAAAGAAAAAAAGAAAGAAAGAAAGAAAAAAGAAAGATGAAGTGATCTTTCAGAAAATATGAAATAATCTTATAGTATTCCAGAAACATACGAAGAGTAATGAGAGAGGCTCCTCCAAGCAGATGTTCAAGTACATCATGACGTCAATGTGTAGAAAACAGGATGATCCTGTCCCGATTTTTCTTCATCCCCCCCCAAGTGCAATTAAAAATCCTGGATATTACATATTAAATAACACAAAGAACATTGAAAATTTGGAGAAGGGAAGGCAGACAGACGGGTTAAGGATGTCAAAACAAGAAGAGTAGCCCAGGGGTATGCTTGCTGGGCTTCCAGAAACAGCAAGGCAAAACCTACAATGAACGCAGGGCAAAGAATAGCCACCAAGGCAAAAGTCCACCCTCCAAGGACATGGGGAAGGGAAGCCTAGCCAAACAGCCTGCTCTACTCCCACCAAGTTTCCCAGAAAGGGCTGAGGTTTCTACACATCAAGGCTGAAAAGGGGCTCCAGCCCCCGGAAAAACAGCTGGGTATCAGAATTTACCAAGAAAGAGGGCAGACACTGGTCCCTGCAGCAGTTGTGACCTCCCCAAAACTGGCGATCAGAAGGTGTCCCTCCCACTCCCCACTGGAAGCTTGGTGAAAAGGCAGGACCTCTGCTGTTACTAGAGGATACTGAGGCCACACCACTGGGTATTCAGGGCACACTAAGGAAGCATTCTTCGCCCAGCCTGATGGTGCAGCTCTGTTATCCCAGCACCCCAGGAGCCTGAGGCAGGAAGATTACAAGTTCTAGCCCAGCCTAGGCAATTTAGTAACTAAGGAAAACCCTGTGCAACAGCAGTGGCCTTCTGGTCCCTCTCAGCCACAGTGATAGACCCAAGACCTAGCAGGAAGAGCAGCTTTCAGGCCCCGGCCTCCGGTGGTAAGGCACAGCCCCATCCTGCTGAGGGTTTAACAGAGGCTGGGTGGGGAGCTTGATTTCTTCCTTAAGGTAACATCAACAGTATCATGCATTCCTTCTCATAGCCAGGCAGTATCAGATAAGGCCGATGGAAAACAGAAGGCTTACACTCGATTCAGAATCACTTGTGTTTGTCTTCTTGCTTTTTTATAGACCAGGCTGGCCCTCACTTTGTTCCAATCCTCCTGCCTCAGCCTCTTGGGTACCAGGTTATGTACTGGTTCAAAACTCAGGAAGTTATAGCGTAATATTCAAGACACACAGTTTTCAGTAACAGTCCATTGCTACCCAAGGGCCAAGAAAGTACCAGCTGGCATGAGAACAGCTAACCCACAGATGCCAGTATCAAGAGGGCAGAGTTGCGAGAACTTGCGGCCACTGAATAGCCTCCACAAACATGGCTTGGCAAAAACTGTGAACAATCTTAAAAGACAAAAAGAAAAACTTAAAAAAAAAACAATACCTCAGAATATGATGAGTCATTAAGTGTAAAATTTAGAACAAAAAATACTTTAACTGAAATTTTGTAAAATCCCTGTGAATAGGCTCAACAGCAGAATGAGAGTGACACAGAAAATACTGAGTGAACTGGGTAAATCAGCAGGAATTAGCCAGTCTGAGCAACGAGGAGAAAATGGACTGAAAGAAACAGACAGAGCCTGGGAGATATGCAGGAGTACAATGAAAAAAAAAAAAAAAAAAACAAATCCAATGTTTTATCATCCTGCTCCCAAACGAAGAGAGGAAAGGTGGCAGAGTTGAAAAAAGGTTGAAAAAAATAAGGGCTGTTTTTTTTTTTCAATTTGAGAAGATATTACAAATCTATGAATTCAAGAAGCTTGAGAAAACCTCAAACAGAATAAAGTCAAAAATCCACATTACACTAAGAGAAATCACAGAAAAATGTCCTAAGACCAATACAAGAAAAAGAATCTAGAACTCAGCAAAGAGTATGAAGGACTATGGACAGGGGAAAGTAATTTGAATACAAGGACTTTATTGCCAGGAGGAAGTGACACAATGTATTGGAAGTGGAAAAAGAAAAAAGCAGTCAACCCAGAATCCTGCACTCTCTAGACTGTTTCATCCAGGATAAAAGGGAAATGGACATTCTCAGACGAAGAAAAGCGAAGTGAGTTTATCATCCATAGATTTACGCAAAAGGCTCTACTTTCTTCCTCTTCCGCCTCAAGAGGAAAGTCTCTAACCATAACAGAAAAGATGAGAGAAAACAATGGAAGATGAAGAGGAAAGACAGAAAGTAGGAAGCAAAAACTGTGGGTAAATGCGACGCTTTCCTTTCCCCCTGAGTTGTTTGAATTATGTTGAACAGTTGGAACAAAAATGATTACACTTTCTGATGTAGTTCTACGTGTAAGCACATAAAATATTTAAGACAATTACATTATACAGAGGAAAATAAAAAGATGTATAAAGGGGAGGTAGAGTTTCCAGGCTTCACTCGAGCCGTAACAAGATGAAACAAGTAGACAATGACGCTTCATGCATAAAATAATGCCCAGAGGAACCAGTTTAAAAAACTATCCTAAAACACACACTCAAACGCGTTATAAACATAGAATGGTAAGAAATGTTAATGTGGCTCCACAAAATGTGAACCAGCATCTGAAAAGCCATCCAACATCATTGGTCATCAGAGAACGCAAAGTGAAAATCACAATGAGATGCCATTTTCCAGTATTCCAGCGGCTAAAATAAAGAACAGTGACAACTCCGAGTACTGGCAGCAGTGGAGGAAACTGGGCCACCGGTTCATGTAGGCATGTGGAATGGGACACCCACATACAGTGGAAGTTTATTAAGCAATAACAACAAAAGCAAACTGAAGATGTCCCTACTCAAGAATTCAACAGTTGGGTGTTTATTTCAGCAAAACGGAAGTTTACGTTCACACAAAATCTGTAAAAGTTAATGGTGGCCATATTTATAACAGCCCCAAACTAGAAGATGAACAACCTGTTCCTTCACAAGGTGAATCATTCACTGTGATCCATACTATGAAAGCCACTCTGCTGTAAAACCAAATAAACTATTGACACAAACAGACCTTTGAAGGCGTCACAGAATTATGCTCAGGGTAGAAACTAAATCCTGAAAGGTTACACACTATGGGGTTCTACTTATGTAACATTCTTGAACCAATGCTGTCCCGTCTGCAGCCAGCACAGCTGGGGCCCTGACGTAGGTGAGCAAAAGGTCACAGGAAATACCCAGATGTGCCCTATGAGAGACAGAGTTTACCGAGACTTACTGATAGCATCACCAGGAGAGGATAGGATTCATTGACCGAAGGATCCAGGAAAGAGCACAGAGTTGCAAGAACCCTACTCAGAAGGTCCACCCGGGATGCCTGCTCAGCCGCCGCAGTGCTGGTCCCTTGGAAATCAGTACCATCGGTATAATTCTAATCAGACACCTGAAGAAAAAAGGGGGCTGTTCATAGCAGCACAATTTATAACAGCCAAATCCTGGAAACGATCGACCTGCCCATCCATAGATGAATTTTGGTTAAAGAAGATGTGCTACCTATATACAACAGAATACTATGCAGAAACACAGATATGAAGTGTCTGAATGAAAATGGGGCCACCTTGAGTCAATAAAGCTCAGTGAAATGGACCAAGCACAGAACACTGACTATAGATGGGTGTCCCTCTTGTGGAATGCACAAAAATAATGACATAAAAAGTCACCAGTATGAATGACAGGGTAGAAAGAGAGGCAGTGGTCAGACAGGGCGGGGGTGAGCCTCAGATGCTCACCGATTTCCCCAAACCCCATGGTTCTAATATGTTACAGAATTTGGAATTCATGTATTTATCAAAAAAGGAGAAATTTCATGCTATGTGAATTTTTAATCCTAATAAAATTATTGTTACAGTGTGCGGGGGTTGGGGGGGGGAATGCTTGAGGGCAGTGTAGTCAGCCCTAGTACAACTGAGCAAAAGCAGTAAGAGACACACACTGTGCAGTGTCACTGCTCACCAAGTTCGTGAGGCCTGAGAACTTCTCTGCACTACTCCACAGTCTCCACAAGTGAAAAGAACGATGTCTCCCACGTTCACTTTGGAATGAGTAAGTTTAGTTGAACCTGGTTTTGGGGTTGGGCTTCAGGGTTTTGTTTTTATTTGGTTTTTGACCTATTATGAAGGCTCTTTAAAAGCCTCTTTGAGATTCTCGTCTGTTTTCCTTCAGTCCATTTTTGAAGTAGCAGCCTGAGCCAGAGAGCCTGGAAGTCCCATCTCTCATCAGAGCTGGCTTTGGGGGAAACCACCTCAACGTCAGGTGGAGCCTGGCAGAGCTTGGCTCCTGCCTCTCCACCACAGCATCCGGGTCTCACTTCACACCCTACCTAAGCAAAGTTTGCAGCCCAAGCCAAGGAAGGGAAAGAAGCTTCCTCCTCCTCCTCTAGCCTGTAAGCAGCCTTGCAGGTCACGTTCAGGGTTCAGGAAGACAACTCGGAGTCAGAGTCAGCTGGAAAAGACCTCACTGGAGCTGTGTTCACATGGGGTGCAAGAGAGTCAGGATTATCCTGAACCCCTATTCCATCTACCCTCTCACATCTCAGCCTCACCTGTCTGGATCGGAAATCTGCCTTTTCAGTCTGAGAGGTCTACAAGCTGTTTTGCTTCTCCCTGTGTTGCAGTTTCCATGTAAAACGCCTCCAAATTCTGTCTCGAGTTCGGAACAATAGAGCACTTAACTCATCAGCAGATTCATCCAAAGGCCACTCAAGATCAGACAGCGCTTCATTGATCTGATCTGGGACAAGAGAAGTCCTCGTGATCTTTTGAGCACTCTCCCGTGTGCCAGTCTTTCTTAGCAAAAATGGGCCATCTGTGGAGCCACAGGGGCTCCGCTTCTCCCTCTCCCAATCTTCCCCACAGCAGAACCTTGTGGAGGGCGGAGCCTAAATGCTAAGCGTCCCACGTGCCAGACCCCAAGTCTCCCCAGCCTCAGGTGGCCATTCTGATTGTGGGTCCGGATGGGTATTTTCCAGAGGAAAAAAACCTACTTCATACAACATGTAGACCATAAATCCTTTCCTTCCAGTGTTGAGAGGAAAATGCCACATTACAAATGATACACGTTGTCTCTTTGGTCTCAATAAAATATTTGTCTCTCTCGTACATAATTAATTGTTAATTGAAAGCATGATGAATTATACCTGCCTACAATTAATTTAGTAAGAGACTGGTGAAATATGACTGCGAGTCTTTCTCCAGACAATACTTTGTTTAGAAATCATGGGCTGAGTTGGATCCCGTGCCAACTCCCCTGTGGCCCACCGTGTGTTAAACACTGCAGATGGGTAGGGTGGGGAAGATGTAAATAGTAGCATAATGAGAGGACTGCCTGCATGGGGGCAGCATCTGGCACCTGCATGATCCATCTCTTCCTGCACGAGGTAAGTGGCTCCTCGGTTTTGACAGATGAAGCCACTACGTGGGTAGCTTGTGCAGGCCCGGGAAAGGAGGACTGAGGATTCATTTCAGGTTCCGAGGAAGAGCCTCATAGGCGGCTATAGCAAATCAGAGAAAGAGGTGTCCCAAGGTGGCAGAGCCGATTCCCTATCTTATAGTTCTCAGGTTGGGATGGGAGGGTTGGTTAAAATCAGGTCATAAAGTTATTTGTCCAGATGATCGCAGATACCGGAACCTAGGTACTGAAAGGCACACTCCCCAAGAGGTAGGGTTCTCTCTGAAGGTCCTGTGGGTTTATTTTCTAACCTATAAGAGGCCCTCATGGGAATACCAGTATTCTGAGGATATACTCTGGGCCAAATAGCTGCTAACCTCCACACAAACAGCCCCGAGGGACAAGGACCTACTTCCTCCTCCAGCAGAACTTACCAACAGGAGATGGGCCACCCCTGACCCTATCATCTACTCCACTCAGAGTGCTTTTACTTCTCTGTCTTAAAGACTCCCCACTCTAACTCACCGCAGAGTTTCCCCCACTTTCACGTCTAGAGCATGGGGTCTCCGCCTATCCTCAAGCCCCAGGGAAGCCACGCAAGTCAACAAGCAGCAGCTCTGCTGTTGCACAAGTCCTGTGGATCTGAGTTTGGGAGAAGAAAACCTGAATGGTCCTGACTCATGGGTCTCTCCAGGCCAGCCTTGGGATGTCTGGGAGGCGGCTGAAGATACACATCGCCCGCCAGTATCATGGAAGTCACTGAGCAGCCCTGGCTGGGGCACTGAACCAGGCCCCGAGGACCCTTTTCTCTGTATTATTCTACCTTCACTGCCTTCCTAAGCAGGGAAGCCTTCCCATCACAGCTCACATAAACCACAGGAATTGCGTCTCCACCATGCGAAAGTCAGCAGCGAGGGGAGAACAAGAGCAGGAAGCAGTTGAGGCACGTTGTTAGAAACGAGGAGGGATGATAAACAGGCACGAGCTCTGCTTTAAGCTCCCAGGGCTGTCTCTCTCAACCTTTCGCTAAAATACAGAGAAAACACAAGGAAAACATGGAAATACCGCATGGCAGATGAAGTCCTACAGACCTGCTGGACTCCAAGAATAATGGATTCTAATTTTTATGTAAATGAGGCCAATTTAAGAAAATCCTACTAAGGCTTCCATCAAAGGGAAGCTCCACTTTAATGTTATGAAAAAGGGACTACTGGGGAAAAAAATGTTGAGGAAATAAACGAATGCCTTCTCAACCATTTGTCGCTTGGTTCTGAGACCTGAATACAGTCTGAAAACTGGGAAAGGATCCAATTCTTTCCACAGAAAAGAGTGCTCTGTAAAAAAAGGCACAACACTGATCCAATATTCCTTCATCCAGGCAGGTGCTTCTAAATACTTTTTACATAGAGTACAACATGAAAATTCCAAGGAAATATTGAAGCCAAATGGTGGGTAAAGGAAATGGATAGTGCTGGTGCGTGCGGGGAAGTGTAGCAGCTCAAGAGAAATGTGGTAAGGCTAGGAACTGAAGCAGAGGGTCCACTGTCTAAGATTCTGGGAGTCTATAAAGAAGAAAAGAAGAAGAAATCAGGTGAAAATACCTCACGAGCACATGCACCTTGTATCAGACCTAGATGGAAGGAGGAGAGTCAGGCAGCTACTCACTGCTCCAGGACAACCTGGGGCTGGCCAGTCGGCATGCCCTCTCTGTTCTGCAGAGATTGCTACTATTCGTGTCATTTGAGAAATGCTCAGAAGCTGATCAATTCCATGGAAATGAATTCCAAAATGCCCTTATGAATGTATTTGAGACAGGGTGGCATTCTGTCCTGAACTCACTTTGGAGCCCAGGCTGGCCTTGGCCTTGCTGCAATCTTCCTGCCTCAGCCTCCCTAGTGCTGGGATTAAAGGCATGCACCACCATGCCGTTTATGTGGCACTGAGGAATGAAACTCAGGTGCTTAGCACTTGCTAGGCAAGCACTTTAATCGCCAAACCATCCCTCTGGCCCCCAATCTTGTATTGTTTTCTCTCATTGCCCAACCATGGTGTTACCCTCTACCGTGGCTCGGTGTCATTCGCAACTCTGAGTGAACACAATGCACTTTATATTTTGGTGGCTTGACAGCTGCAGCTGAAAGGCACAGCCTGAACTAGGAAGGAAACTCCCAGGGAGGGGGATTCTCTTGGTGTGGCCTTAGCTGTCTTGGGAGAGCGGCTAAATTCAGAGCCACTAGGAACCTAGGGACGCAAAGGAGCTCGGGCAACTCAAGAGAACTGGAGATACGACAAAATTAATTAAGGCTGCGTGGGTTGCAATTTACCAATCTGTCAAAAATTCCTTAAGGAATAATTTAATCTGTAGTTAGCAAGAACTGTAAGTAGGTACCAGAAAGCCTGTTTTTATTTTTCTCCTGCCTTTTAGGTATCTTAATTTGTTACACGCTACAGTTTATTTGCTGTGCTTTTTAAAGTTGTGCATAAAGAGATTAGCAATTCTCAGAGCCTAATTTTCTCTCCCTGTTTGTATGGGTCTGTCTGGAAGCCTGGACAATAGAACTTTGTACCACCCTTCTAAAAATCCACATCCATGATTCTGCAGCCTATCGGTCTTGCTCCCCAACATGGCAAAGGGGCTTTGCAGATGGGCTTAAGGTAAGGATCTTAAAATGGAAAGATTACCCTGGGTTATCCCGGTGGCCGAATCTAACCTCAAGAATCCTTAAAGGTGGGACACAAACAGCAGCCATCTGAAGGTTACAATGGAGGACACGTGGACTTTACATCCACAGCAAATAAACCACAAGCTTTAGAAGCGGAGCGTTGCCCACAGCTTATAGCCAGCAGGGAGATGGGGACCTGGGCCTTAAAACACTAAATCCTGTCACCAGTTAAATGAAGAAGGAAATGGATCCTTCCCTCCAGCATCTGGAAACGAGTTGTAGACACTTTTGTTCTGACCCAATTAGACCCGAGTCGGGCAGGCTTGTGACTTACCAAATCGAATACTAAATTTGTGTTTATAAGCAGCTAACTCTGACAACCTGTCACACCAGTAATAGGAAACGTATACAAGAGGGCGAGCTAAGGTGATGCGCAAATTTGAGGAAATCCTGACTGGAATGTCAACACGTGAGACGTCAGCGTGGACGCTGAGGTATTTCTTTCTGCCCTTCTCCTCCACACACGACCCTGAAGGGTGCAGAAGGTTTTCATCGATCGAAAAAATAATAAAACAAAATTCTGAGATTCTTATCAAAGCCAAGGCAAGGACGCCAGCATCAGCTAATAATGATAAGGGGTGGCAGAGTGTCCCTTCCTTACATGCAATTGTATTTCTCTGCCCGGAAGCATAAAGTTAAGGGCAGAAAGTGGGACTGTGCGAGGACCGTGTCCTGTTCTAGCCAACGCTTACATGGCGGTGTGGCCCCTGCTTCTGCATCCTTCAGAATTTGGAGCAAATATCAGCAATGGACACTGTGTTAGGTTTCTCATCTCTGGGCCGTGGCACCTACACCCACAACTGACAGAAGAGGTTTAATTTGGCTCAGTTAGCTCAAGGCAGAAGCATCATGGTGAAAGGTCACGGGGAGCAAAGCTGCTTACTCCATGGCTGCCGGGAAGCAGAGCCAGCAACACCCAAAAGAGAGCTTCTCCAATCTGCTAGGTGTTTCTTAACCCAACCAAGTTAACACGTCAGGGTTCAGGGTTACAGCCACCACTGAAATTGAGGGAGGGATTTTTTATATTTATTCTATGATGATCCAGGTACAATGTAAGGTGCCTTGCATATATTGTTGAACTTACTTTTCAATAACATCAGAAAAAACAGCATTCTTGTGCTTATTCTACTTCAAAAGAACTGAGGCTACTGGCGATTTCCTAAAGACCATTAAGATCTGCTTGACTGGAGAGCCGTCAAGGGTGAAAGTGATGGTGCCTTTAACTTTGAAAACACAAACACAACAACACTTTCACCCTAAAGAGCACACAGAAGTTGTTATCCTGAATTTACTACCTGCCTAGCCAGACTAGCACTCCATGGAGTTTCCTGCTGCATGGATAACACTGTGCAGCGGCACCTACCATGTGTGGATCAGATGTCTGTGTCCACACTCACAGTCATTTCGCTAAGTAGGTATCTCTTCATTTTCCAAGAAGGGAAACTAAAATTCAGAATGATAAGTCACTTTACCAAAGTTAGTGAACTGATACATAGGAAAGCTTTGATCACGATCCTGGCCAGGTTGACTTAAAATAATGTTACCTCTAGATCTCATGTAGCTAAGGCCTCATGAGTCTGGGTTGTGCAAATTTCCTCCCTGGGACCTCAAATGTGGGAGAACCGACGGTGTCAACAGCTGCCACCTACATCTCTCACAAGGACCACACTTAGGCTCAACCACCCCGGGAGGTCTTAATTTGAAAGACTCGGGTAATCAATATTCCCTAATATTTTGCCTTTGAAATAATGTCAAGGAGAAAAAGTTGGTCCCTTTTAATCTGAATGGAGAACTGTAGAGAGGCTAGCAAGTGGAGTGCTCCATCAGGTACTTAGAGCCGCCACGGGGCAGACCAAACTGAACTGATAGATGCTCCCGACTGAGCTGAGGCAAACTTTAACACTGTAATCCGAGCTTTCCCACTACATACTGCAGGTGTTGCATAATTTCTTTGAATACAAGGAAAATATTATGTGATTGCATAAAACACGTAACATTCTGTTTCCAGAACCAAGAGTTCTTGCCAACTGCTAAGATCCTGCTAATTGATACACTGTGGTTTTTGGCCAGCTAGTGCCTTATTTCCACAGTGTCAGTTGGTGGTTTAGTACATTTTATTTTATTTTATTTTATTTTGGTTTGCTTCCTCCGTTTGCTCTGAGTGTAGAGCCAATTCATCCACCAGAGCATTCAGCAGGAATCGTTGGATCCCAAGCTGTGGCATTTCTGCTGCTGTGTGGTTTTCAGAAACCAAGGTCAATTATTTCATATTAATTTTGTTACATTTTCCTGTTACTATTTTTGTAATAAATAAAAACAATCTGTTGGAATACAGCTGGAGTCCACCTGTGAGCGAAGTTCCAGGCAACCACCTTTTAGTAGAAAGAGGAGGAAGGAGGATGCTCAGATTTGAGGAAAGACTGGAGGCCGTGAGGAAGTCAGGTATATGCTCTGTGGTTAGCTACTAGCAAGAGTAACAAGTTACCTATGGACCTAGACACTGGAAATGGAGGCCGTGAGGAAGTCAGGTATATGCTCTGTGGTTAGCTACTAGCAAGAGTAACAAGTTACCTATGGACCTAGACACGGCAAATTTATTTGCTCAAAAATTGATCCAGAATTCCCCAGCATAATGTAAGCCAGGCATGGTGACACACGCCTATAATTCCAGCACTTGGGAGGCTGAGGCAGGAGGACTGCCGTGAGGCCAAGGCCAGCCTGGGCTCCATAGTGAATTCAGGACCAGCCTTGGCCACAGAGTGAGACTCTGTCTCAAAAAAAAAAAAAAAAAAAAGATTCATCCAAAGATGAGCTACAGTATTAACCTAATTCCAGGCCCACTGTCAGTGGTCAGGATAAAAAGGTCCTGATAATCTTAGAAGTCTGCGTGTGTGTGTGTGTGTGTGTGTGTGTGTGTGTGTGTGTGTTGGGGGGTGTGGGGTGTTTTCCAGTTGTTCAAATACGATACTCAGAATATAACTTTTTGAAGGACATAAGAGAGTTAAACAACTAGAACAATTATGCATACCTAGTTCACAAAAATTATCCTAAATACGATAAGATTTATGGAGTTATTGAAAGTTCCGGCCGTCTCAGAAATGAAAGCTCATCATCTAGGCAATCAGCATGATGACAGAAGCTGTGGATGTGCAATTATGTCTATATTTTCAACATGATTTTGGGGTTAAATTGAGTGCAACACAATGTGCAGTGTGTTAAGGTTTTTTTTTTTTTTCATATAACCTTGGCTTGTCCTGTTTAGAAAATAAATCATCATTCTATCTCCTAAAGATCAGACGTCCACGTCATTACAGTGGTTGTGGGAAGGGATAATTTAATAAAAAGTAATTTTTGGCTACAGGGAACCCCTAACTGTAGAGAAACAGAATGGATTGCAACTTGGATAACGCAGAAGGTGGAAAGAACTCAGAACCCCACAAGAAGGGAAAACCAACGTGGAAGAGTCTCCACATAATCAGGGTAACACTGAGAAGGCGGCAGGTGCTGGGAAAGAGTGCACAGCTGCCAAATGTGGGGGGACAGTAGCCAGGGTCCCCTGCGGTGCTGAAAGGTGTGCTGACAGCAGCCATCAATGAGTACATGGCTAAGGGAAAGGACGGGGCACACTGGGTGTTGGGAAACAAAGCCCGCAATCATGGGGAGAGTTTTACATTCTTGACCGCTTCTGGGAACTCAAATTGTGAAGGACAGAACAAGAGGTAAGATGAGGGTCTCTTCTACCTAAATTTAGAAGAGGCCATTGCAAGTTAGAAACTGATTTTGCCTCCTTAGCACCCAGTCTCTTTTTTCTGGAATAATACACAATATTTCCTTTTGTTAAATCAGTCTTCCTAGCGTGCCTTTGAATATGTATAGTAGACTTGGCAGATCTCGAGTCAGGTCCAAGGAAAGGGATCCACAGAGTCAGGACATCAAAGTCCTTCAGACAAAACTATTGCACAGGTGACGAGATAAACCATGAGCAGATGCCCAATAGTGTAAAGGCTGCAAGGAGGTACCAACAGAAAGCGCCAGGTTCTGCCATTTGTGCGGGCGAAGGGATGCTGACTGATAGAACAACACTCTCAAGGCTCCAGATCTTACGCTTCGATTCCTGCCTTCTGAGACACTCAGTGATTTTCTCTGCACACAGTAGAAGTTCGTTTGTTTCCTGGAAGTTGAATTATTAAGGCAAGTAAAAGGCATGTGATCCTTTGGCCCACTGAATATTTCTGTATGTAGGTTGCTTCAACATGGGGCTTGCCCCTAAGCAAAATGAGAAAAGCACTGTGGAGACTCATCCACGCGCATGCTAATTTCATCTGCAGGTGTGCTTTTGCAACGCATACTTGACAGATCAGAGGTAAAGTGAAGCATCCTCGAACAGAGTCCAAGTGAAACTGGCAATCCTTGAACCCAAGCTTCCTGTGGTGCTGAAACCTACTGCAGCCTGGCACGTGGCATATCAGGGCGAATCAGAATTGACTGAGTTAGGAATGCAGTGGGGAATAACTGAAAGGGAGAGGACGGATCCTTATTTTTATTTTGCTATGGAATGATTATTAGTATGTTGCTGTAAAATTATTACACTAAATACACTGAAGAAAAAAATCTTGATGCCATGTAAAGACTCAGTATTTAAGAGTGAAGTGGGAAAAGCAGAGCGTGAAACAAAGATTAGGTCCTGATTATGTCATTTAATTCTACATTGACCTCTTTGGGAACTCCCCACTCACGGGAGCCAGTTTTGCTTATGCATCTATAAAGTCCAGCAGCGTGGAGGCCTTTACAGGCAATTGGAAGAAACTTGAGACTATCATGCTTAGTGAAGTGAGTCAGAAGCAGAAGGTGAAACATCGAATGGTCTCTCTGATATGAAAGACCCAGATCACAACTCCTATGGAACTTAAGACGAGAGACAAAGTGAAAGAGGGGAGTAGGGTGGGAGAGGAGGGAGGGAGGGGAGGGGGAGGGACAAAAGGAGAGCAGGAAAGCCCTTGTCACCTTGACAAGATACGTATGTGCACAAAATGCTCAACTTCACTGTAAGCCTTAAATTTCGCACTTATACATATCAATAAAATGGAGGGAAAAAAATGGTTGTATGGATTCAGATTCTTTTCCCAGACCAAAGAGTTCTAATTTAATGTGATCTATGGGCAATACTTTGGGAATTTTTGTTGACGATTCCAAGGACTAAGAGTCAAAATTGTCTTAGTTACTTACCTACCATTTCAGCTCTGAGAGGATCCCTGTTCGTGATAGTTGAAAAACTACACATCCCAGAATCCCCTGCCAGCCACATTCCTGTTTGTTTTGGCCAATAAAAGGTGTTGGCCGATGATGGGAAGGTACTTAAAGGGAAAAAGTACCCCTCTAGACTCCAGTTGTAGTAATTGGAGGAGGTGGCTGTAGCTCCACCTTCTAGCTACTTTGTTACTCAGTTCTAAGCAGTATCAGCAGCACCATCCGGAGTGCACTGCACACCCTGCCCACCAAGCGATGGAGCACTGACAGGTGGTGCTTGCCACAAGGAGTGCCACATTCCTGGAGGGCCACAGGGGCCCTTCCTTCAGGCCACTGTGCATCTCGGGGTCCTGCCTCACCTTTTGTCTCCCTATTACTCGACTCATGAAATATTAATCAAGTCACCAAAGACCAGAAGACACGTGAGGCACTTTACAAAGCGCTATTGTGGCAATAAATAATTAGTTACCACTTACATAATTTAAGTCCTCTCTATAAAACATGACCTTTGCTTTTCCCTAATGAACACTGATTGGTAAACCAACTCTCCCTGCCCAAAGGGGCACAGGGGGATTTAGACAGCTTGATGATTTCACTGAGGCTGTGAATTTGTTAACAGGAATGAAATCCTTGGAGAACCAAGTGGCCACTTACTGTTCAGGGGATGACAGTCCAGAAGACAAGGCCCCTGCCTGCTACATTACCAGGGGATGCACCCCAAAAGTGGCATACGGCTGCTTCCAAATGAAGGTGTGCTTACTCACGATGGCAGCGACATCTGCTCGCTCCAAATAACTAGAAATGCCTTCTGCCGGCCCACTCCGCCTAAAGGAGAGCGAGGATTATACATCGTGTAGTGATTGCTGCTGGGTAAACTCCAGCCTCATCCGCTGTCCTGGTTATCTGCTCAGCACGATGGCTCACCCTAAGGTTTAGCAGCATACAACCGAATGATTTTATTATTCTTTCAGACTCCATGGATCAGAATTTGGATCATGTACTGTTCACCTGTACCTCCCAATGTCTGGGTCCCAGCTGGAAACATCAAAATGGAGGGAATTGGTTCAAACAGCTTGGCCATCTTTGCTGACACCTGGACAACATACTCCACACCCTCAATTTAAACGAAGACAGGTTGATTTTGGCCCACAGTTTCAGTACACATCTGGCAGTTCCAAGGCAGCAGCAGCATGGCGGAAGGTCTGAGAGAAGAAAGGTGCTCATGTCACCGTGGCTGGCAGCAGAGTGCTAAGGCCGGTGCTGAGGACAAAATACCCACTTCCAGGCCAAGTCCCTGGAGCCCCATCTCCAACCATGCCCCTCCTCCTGATGGCACAGTCAGACATAAACTCATCAATAGCTGAATCCACCGATGGGTACAGCACCCTTATCATCTAATTATTCTTTAAAATCCCCACCTCTGAGTTGTTGGGGACACTTATCTACCTTCTTAAAACCCTTCTATCACCTCAACCTAACAGCAGTTTCATTCACTACACAGTGGCTTGGGACTCCGGGGGCGAGGAGCGCACAGAACACAGCAGAAGTTGGATTGCCTGATGAGCCAGCCAGAGAATGCTTCTCCATTCTGTCCTGGTCCAGGCACTCACAGCCTCACCCAGACACAGGAGGATGGGATGCATGCCCACCTCGGGAACACTGTCACAGAACGCGCAGCCCTAACTGAAACACACACTCTCTTATAAAATAGGGTGCAGATAAAGTAGCCTTCCTTGCTTAAAAGCCATACTTGTACTGCATTATCAACACTGTGAAGCCTCCATCCTGCTGTGGCTCCAGAAAACACAGGACCACATTAAAAAAAAAAAAAAAAAGAACGCTGTGGTCCATATTTTCAAGAAGTTTGATTGGTTCTTGAGTCCCCTCTGGACTTCCAGCGGCAGGATGAGAAATCTAAAATCTGAACATGAAACTCCATTTCCATAAATGTTTACAGTCAATGAAGCTGCTTCTTCAAATTGCATCAGAGTTCAAAATACCTGCCTAGTTTCCTTTTTCCCATCCTCCAAATGATAGCCACCCACAGAATGAGGGGGAAGCAGGTCCCCACAATGCACCCCGTATTGCTGGCTGACAAGCACTGGTCCCTGGGCCCTTAAGAAGTTGACCGCAAATTCTAGAGGTAAAAAATAAATAAATAAATAAAAAGGCGGCCCATGGATGGAGTCCTGGTGCATCTGAGTATGCCTGCCAAAGGCACTGCTTGGATCTCGGTATGCCCGTCATCTCATTCGCCAGCTTCTCAGTGGAGATTTAAACGAGCACTGAACTTACACAAACCCTACACATTAAAGGCATGGAAAAGCATCCTGGCATAAACTAGCTCTTCCGGTATCACAAGTGGAAACCACAAGCATGCTCTAAAATAAAAGAGGCTACAGATGATCACCAGGTAGTGCCATCCGCTGCCTACACAAAGGGTACTGGGCAGAAAAGGTCCACAGAGCAAAAGGGTCTGAAAATGAAAGCGAATGCAGTCTAGCGTATCTGCTGACTTCACAACCCTTTCTATGAACACACACTCATAATGCAATTACGAATCCCAGTTCCAATTTAGAGTCTCCGTTGTAAGACCTTCTGGCACGGTCTCTAGGATGTTTGGCTTGATCTACCTTTGACGCTGCCTTTGCCTCTCAAATCCAGACACGTTCAGACCGCAGCCAGGACCAGTGTCCAGATCGCTCCACCAAATGGCAAATTGCTCACGGTTTTGTAACACAGCATTACAACTTGGACCTCAAGCTACCAATAACCTGAAGAGCCCATTCCCTGGTCTTGTCTTACTCATCATGCCTTTTCTTCTTACGTCTTCACTCTCCCCTTGGAGCCTCTCCAGAAGGTACCTGGAGAGGGCAGTCAGAGCAGCATGGGGCGGAAAATAGCCTAATGCTGACCAACTTCCTTGGGAGATGCTCAGAAAGTACTAGAAGATGTATCTGTAAAGGCTGATTTTATATATATAGATATATATATATATAATATATATATATATATATATATATATATATATATATATATATATATATATATCTCCTTTGTTCTAGGATAATGTCTTATTACATTTTTCCTCCAAGAAGTGCAAATGCCTCGCCCAAAAGCACATACTGCCATTTCTGACAAATTGCTAAAAATCCTCCCTGCAATCCTGAGGAAGCAAAGTCTCTATTTGTTTCTACAGAAACCGTGGCTGATAGGCGGCATTGCTGTACTACAGCAATCTACAGGCATGAACGAGACCTGACCCAAAAACTAAAACAGAGGGGGAAAAGAAAAAAAATGTTAAAACTATACAAATGAATTGGAAGTATAATTTTTGTTCCTAGGTCCTGGAAAGCATTGTGTCTGGCCCGTGGCAAGGATGGAGTTGCTGTTAACGGGCCAAATCTTTTCTCCTCCCCATCACAGGGCTGGCACACCCGTCCAAGTACGCACCTTTCTTTGCTAGATTCTTGGCGCCTTCCTTCCTCCTTCCACAGAGATCCCACCTCCCGGCCCCACTCATTCCATTCCCTGAAGAGAACTAGCAAGGACCCAGGGGCCTCGCGCCCTACAGGTACTCCCAGTGCAGGATGAGCAGACAGCCCACCCTACCTGCCCAGAGGCGAGGCACCTCTCTGAGCAGAGGTCACCCCCGTATCAGCTCTGCGGCTACTGCTCCATCTTCCTGTCCAAGATCCACCCTCCTGAGGTTCTGCTGTCAGAGGCCATCTTCACTGTGCTGCTCTGCCCACAGACGCTGTGCCAAGAGGCTGCCTCCTCCTGCCTTAGGAGGAGTGCCTCCCTGCTTCACAGCCTCCCTCCCAGTAGCTCTGAGTTGGTGTTAACTCCACTGCTTCCAGCACCGCACCGAGCTCCGCCCAGCCCAATCAGAACCATTGTCCCTCTGGCTGCCCTTCCTCCTGCTTCTGTATCTATCAATGCAGGGAAGAGGCATCTGAGTTCACCTACCACCAGGAGCACACCTTCCTCAAAGAAACACAAAGCCAGAGGGACATCCACGGCCAAGGCTCAGGGCAAAAACTCCCAGGAGCTTCGGGAAGTTTCCACATTGGATTTGCTTCTGCTGGGTGGCGCTGATGCTCAAAAAAGATTTTGACATGAAACTGAATGCTAGCCTCCTGCTTCACTGTGAAGTCCTCAATACAGTAAAACATACTTCCCTCAGGCTTAAACTAGGGGATCACAAACCTTAATGTACACCAGAAGTACCTGAAGGGCCTGTTAGAAGAGTATATAAGGCTCTGCTCTCAGGGTTGCTGATTCAACAGTTGCTGGGTAGAGTCCGAGTCTGCATCTGTAGCGAGTTCCCAGTGAGGCTGGTGCTGCCCATTCTCAGAACAACTTACACAACTGGCTCTTTGCCACCAAGGACCAGGTGGAAGACCAGTTTTCAACAGGCAGAAGTGTAGGGGATGGCACTAGCATACTGCCTCAGCCCCATTTCACATCATCAGGCATTAGATTCCTACAAGGGGTACACAAACCTAGATGCCTCACGTGGACAGTTCAGGTAGGGTTCACATTCCTATGTGAATCTAACTCGCCAATGACCTGACAGATGACGCTCGGGTGGTAACATGAGAAACAGGGAGCAGCTATAAATGCAGATGTAGCTTGTTTCACGGGCCCCTCATTCCTGTCCTGCTGTGCAGCCAATTCCTTAAATGGTCACGGACCAACCCTGGAGGCTTGGGGGGCGTGGTCTTGGTTATGGGCGTGGCTTCTGAAAAGAAAAGAGCCTCATTCTTTGGGGATAGGAGGAGACCTGTAAGTTAGGAAGAGATAATGAGGGAGAGCTCTTCAGGAAAGACATTAGAGTATCCTCAAAGTCCCCTGAGGAAGGAGGAAAGCAGGCCAGCAGAAGAGGCATGTGTATGTGTTCTGGTCACCATGGCAATGAGCTTTGATGCTCAGGAAAACATCCGTTATAGCAAAAATAAGCCTAGTGATTTTCCAAGAACAGACGGGGAGCCTGTCCATGAGTCCCGTGGCTTAGGGGTGCTTTGAACTGCAGAGAGCAGCATAATAGTGGAGGCAGAGGTTCAATGGGATAAAAATTAACTGTCAAAAAGGGAGAGACCAATCTCTCTTGTCCACTCTCAAAACACGAGAAGCTTGAATTGCTTTCAGGTGTGTTTGACTATTGCAAACATAACATGACATTAGCCACTTTCTTTGGGTGCACAGTCACCGGCATGTGGATTCTTTGCCAGATGCTCCTAACACAGATGAAAGCAATAGGCTCCTGCCCTCAATCCGGGTACTGACTGATCACCTACCTAAGGATCATCCTCTAGCTCCAGGACTCATGGGTGACAACATAGTGCCACGGTTAAGGACACGGGCCGTAGCATCTGACAAGCATGTGTAATTCCTGATCACAGCTCGCTGGCTGAGTGTTCTGAATGGTTTGATTGATGTCACTGAATTGCAATCTCCCCTTAAGAATGGGGGTAATAATTCCTTCCTAACGGGCTGTTAAGGCATCGATGAGGAGATGCTTGTGCAGCACTGAACACCGCACGGACACAAAGCAAAAAACAATGACAGCCATTATTTTCTTGGCTCCTGTCTTCTAGGCGGTCATCCCAAGACCAACATCTGAAACAGAACACTGGCAGCTACAGACCCAAGTCCCATTCTGCTGCACCCTAAAGACCTAATCAAGTGGAATTTAGAAAGATGAGGGCTTGCACCATCAAGACCACATGGATGGCGCCATCACTCTGAGTCTATACTTGGTGAGCATTTCCAGATATGCTTCTCATTTCTTCCCTGTCCAGCTGTGTCACTCTATTATGTTTCCATATTCCCTGTGTCTGAGACCCTAGTAGGAGTTAGATCTAAAATGTCCCCCCGAAGTCTCATGTGTTTGGAAGGTGACTGGATCATGGAGACACCACACTGTGGGTGGATTCACCCACTGGTGAGCTCAGCAGCAGCTGAATGTGCTGTGAGAAGGTGGGGCCTGGCTGGAGCTGGGCTGCTGAGGACACAACCCCAAAGGGTATATTCTCCCACCTAGATCCTCCCAGTCTCTTTCTGCTTCTTGTCTGTTGTGTGGCAGGAAACGTTCCCCCACCATGCTTTTATGCCATGCTGCTTATGCCTCGGAGCCAACCAACCATGGACTAAACTCACTAAGAACGTGAGCCAAGGTAAAACCCTCCTCCTTTAGGCGGTGAGTCTTGGATACTGTGTCTTGGTGACAAGAAAGTGCTAATATGGCTCCCATTTCAGTGTTCTACCTGACAGTCCATATCCTGTGGAATTACAAACATGATTGCCTCTTTATCTTTTCCTTTATTTTTAGATGAGCCCTGCTTCTGTGGCCCCAGACGAGTTCAGGTACGTTCACTCCACATGTAATTGTCCGCCTGCCTCTTGACCTAATTGAGCAGTCTCCCCAGACACTGGGATCCACTTGTTCCCTCTAAGCCTCGGAACAAAGTAAGACTGGAGAGTCCTCAAGGCACTGGGTCAGATGAAGGAGAAAATGTCAGGTGATGGGCATATAAATGAGCACAAGTCAGATCAGAGATTTTGGCTAGAATTATGCATCTCCTTTTGTGCCTTGGACCAATTCCCATGGTTGGTCTACCTTCTCAAAGTGACCTGGAAGTTGAAAATTAGAA
Organism: Ctenodactylus gundi; assembly: GCA_004027205.1. Taxonomy (NCBI): domain Eukaryota; kingdom Metazoa; phylum Chordata; class Mammalia; order Rodentia; family Ctenodactylidae; genus Ctenodactylus; species Ctenodactylus gundi. The sequence continues at coordinate 104,211 of PVKB01003837.1, read as the reverse complement.
CGAGTTTATAGCATGTATATGGTAAGCTTTGATGGTAGGTATTCAAAGTACCAGGAAACTGGACAGCTTCAAGATAGGTGTATCCTACTACATAGCCTTTTATTAATGAGAAAGATTTGATCTAATTGAAATCAGCTTCTTCGAGAAGCTCAGGGACCAACCTCTTTGGATAGGGGGTCTTAATGTAAATCTCTCTCACATGAAGCCTGCAGGTCTGGACCTCTCCAAAGAGAGTGGAAGTGAATCTGGAAAAAAAAAATCATAATCACAGATGACTAAAAATATTTTTTTCCAGAAGACTCTGAGAAAAAAAATACAGAGCTTTTGACTGCACAGATACCTGAATGTCAAGGAGCAGAGGCTGAAGCTAGGAATCTATCAACAGGATACTGCGAAATCCAGACAAAAGATGAAGATGGTTAAGTCCCGTATGGCAATGGCAAAGGTAGAAGAAACATGTGGAAAATTCTGTTTCTCTGATAATATAGTTTGAAGAGTCTGTTGATGAACTGGATATGTTGGCAAAGAGGTGATCCAATGAGGAAGACAATGATTTGGCTTGCAGACCAATAAACAAACTTGCCCTTTAGCGAGAATGTTTAGGACAGAAGCATTACAGAAGAAATAAAGAGCTCAGCTCTGAAACTATCAATTTTCAGTGATACATTAAGTATCTAGACATTTGCAGCAGACAGCCAGATCCAATATTCAAATCTAAAGTTCAGAAGAGGGGTCAGAACTGGAGACAAAATGTCTGAGTTTTGAGCAGACGGTATTTAAAGCCTTGGGATTATATGAGATGGTGCATACATGATTTCTCACAGAGTAGCATGGGGACTCCAACGAACCAGCATAGAAAAAAATGTGTCCTAGTCACCTTCCCATTCCTGGGACAAAATATGCAGTATCCCCAACTTAACAGAGGAGAGGTTGATTTCAGCTTGTTTCAGAGGTTGAATTCAAAGGATTCAATCAATGGTTCGTTGGCTCCAAGAAGAAATGTGATGGTAGCAGGGCATGGATGAGATTAGCTGCCCATCCCAGGGCAGCCAGAAAGCAATGAGAGAAGTCACCATCCAGGGACAAGAACACACGCTCCCAGGTCAGAGCCCAGTGACCCACCTCCAACCAGGCCCCGTCTCCCAAAAGCACATTCAGCTGCTGAACTCATTTGTGATGAATCCACTGATGGAAGTAATGTGTCCTTGATCCTGTCACCTTCCAGAGGCCCCACTACTGAAAACCTGAGCCTTTGAGGGACATTCCAGATCCACACCTCTAGCATGCTCCAAAGTGGCGAGGCCCGAAAGATGGAGTTCTGAAGTTCTAAAGCTGGTACAAGAGGCTCAGGATCAAGAAGGGTGTTGGAAATGAAATTCCAACAATCATAGTCCAGACATCTCTCGGGATAATTAAAGAGGGAATTCCTAATGCTGACCTAAAGGGCTAGGTGGCAGCTAAGAGTGCTGTTCTGAGGTTCCAAAGGCCACAAAATCATACTGTTGTTGACTATAAAGTCCCCAATTAGGTGAGATGTGAACCTCCTAGCCTAATCCACTGAGTGTGGGAGGAGTTCTGTCTATGTAGCACCAAAAGGCCTGTGATTGGTCCAAATTCTTGCCTGTGGTTTGTTACATCCTACTTCTGCTACTAGTTTAAGTTCAAGCCCAACAGTCAAGCAGAAAATGGCAGTCAAAGCATGACCTTGTGGGCAGCAAGGCACAAGGCACACGTGGGCACTCTAGCACACCTTGAAGCTTCAAGCACCAGCCTTTATCTTTAGCCTGCAACTTTTGTGTCACGGCCCGGCAATTTTAAAGCACCCAGTCCCAACTACCTGTTACCATGTAGGGTAGACAAAGAAGGCAGAGCTGTATGTAAGAAAAAACCCTTCCTGTATTCTGGGGTCAGCTTTGGGACATTAATTCCCTTAGGCCAGTGCTGGCACTTATAAAGCTGATGTCTGCATTGAAGAAGAAACATGGGAAGAGGGCTGGCTGTACCACAATTTACTGGGGCTGGGGTAGGTGGAATTGTTAAATGGTGGGCCCAGATCACACCCTTCAGGTTCTACACTCTTACTGTAGGCTGCTTTGTTCCCACATCCTTGAAGCTGACCGATGTCAGCAATATGCCCAGAAAACTGGTTCATGTTGGTGGTAAAACAAACTAGGGATCTGGTCTTATCTGAACTTTGTGGAGCCTATTCCAGTGGAAGGCCTCCAGTTTTATAAATTTGTCATACATTTTATTTTCCTCATTCATCTTTCTCAACAGCCTTGAATAGATTTCCAGTTTTAGTCTATGACCCAGGGACTCCAGAATTGGAAACCACCATGTAGCATTTTTAGATCACTCTTTTAACTATATTTACAATTCTCATCCATCTACTATTGTCTATGGAAGATTGATAAAAGCCACCCAAGTCTGATCAAAGGTGTCTCCAGCTGTCCGGGGACTATGGCTACCATGGAGAGGAGTTTGCTGATTGTGAATAAACTGTGTATATTCTATAGGCCCAAGACCATGGGCTTCACTGGGTACAACTTTGTGTCGCATTGCAAGACACAGGCAGAGCCTATTCGTGATGGACAAATCATTCACAAGGTTCCTCTCGCTGGCATCCTTGTTCACTGTTTCACTTTATGAGCCCCAGCAGAAAGCATCCTTTTCTCAGAATTAGTGATGCTGCACGGAATGATGAGAGGAGAGGCAGAGATGTCACCAAAAAGGAGATGCTGGGGAAGAAATCGTTGCTTTTTCCAGGGGATTTGATTGTAGATGACAGTGAGACAGGTGGATCCGTTAAGATCCTTGAAATTAACAATCCAAGCTCTTAGTGTGCCTTGCCCTCAATAGCTACCTGCTCCTGCACAATTTCTTCCTTTCTGCCCTGCTAGTGCATCCAGAACCTGATGGCCCACATTTACAGCAGAGGCAGAAAATGTATTAAGTACTACAGCCCAAGCATTGACATTACTTCCATTATGGTTTTGCTCTTACAAAACTCAGAGTATGTCACCTTGATTACCTCAGATTCTAAGAAAGGACAGTAATTCTCCCAGGGGCAGAGCTAAGCAACAGACCAACACTGGACCTCTACTATGTAAAGGACCAACATATCCACAACTATTCCTTAAATATTCTTAAGAACATGTCCTTGACATCAGTCTCTATGCTGGAACAAGCCTACTAGCTCTTCAGTGGCGAAGGCTGTCCAGTATCCATGAACTCAGTTGTCTGGTGGTCTGATTCTTCCTCAGAAAGGCATTTTTCCATATTTGATTCAAAACTCCTAAGAATAGTAAGTTTCCGGGGCTCTTTTCAATGAAAAACAACTACTCTGAACAAGTATTTAAGTGTGTGACAGGGTACCACTAAGTACAGGTGGACTTAATGCACTCCGCCTAATTGAAACTATCGATACCTGCAAAACAACTTCCTGTTTCTACCTCCTCCGGTTCTTACCACAATAAATCAAACAAGCAAGAAGAAAACAATAGAGCAAATGAAAAATGTTGAAAGTGATAAGTGTATTTGTCACCATAACTGTGTGATGGTTCATGGGGTACATATACGTCTAAGTTCATCAAATCGTATGTGTTGAACATGGGGAACTTTTTTGTCTATTGATTTTACTACAGTAAAGTTGTGTTCAGAAAAAAGTGCACCACAACCACAAATAAATAAATAAATAATGGCTCAGTTTTTGACAGGTGACATGGTTCAGAGGGGTCGCCTGATAGCTCCTTGTAGGGCAAGGACCATGAGAGCTGAGGAACGAGTCTTGCTTTCTGCAGAGGTAAGCAAGCGGCACCTGGGGTTTGCCAAGCAGCTTTAGTCCAGGGTTACCTGACCTTGCACATCAGAGCAGCGAAAGCCAAAGGCAGCATTTAAAAGGAAGTCACTAAGGTTTCCTATTATTTTTAATTTTCCAAAGGTAACAGGGTGAAAGGAAATGCTCCGCTTACCACCCCAGTCCAAAGGAACAACTTGCTTGTTCCTTCTTTCCTAAAGATTTCATGTGGGTGTGATCAGTGACCTCAGAATGCTTGGTCTATTATTTTACTGAATAGCTTATCTAAACTTGTTTTCCTATTTTAGAGTTCTCAAAATACCATCTTAATGGTTTTGTAAAGTGGTATCATGACAGAGAATATAATTTTTGAGCAATCTTTCTAATGGTGGGTAATGAAAATGATTCCTTTTAGAGAGTTTTTGCTGTAATCGTATTTTATATAACAGAGTGCTTTATACCAGGTGGTCCCAAAGCCCTCTGCATTCCTTAACTCATTTGGTTCTCACACCAACCTACCATTCAGACGTCATCACTAGTACCCAACGAAGAAAGCGAGACAGAGAAGTCACCTCACTCACCCGTGGTCACCAGGTAGCTGAGAGAAATCTGACAGTATTTGAGAGCATGGATGTCTTAGTGCAAGCACTAAACCACTTCACCACTCTGCAACAACAAACCAGTCCTTAGGGAAATGCCACAAGGTGTGACACTGTAAAATCTACAAATACCAATATCTCCATGACTCCTACTACGCATTTCCATAGTATTATCCACAAGATTTCTTTCCACTTGCAACCTTCACTAGCAACGCATAATCGTGTCAACAGGAACCTACACTGGCCAGCTTCCAGTTCTATTATCATAAATTTTCATTTTGCTTCTTTAATGGCCACAAAATGACTTCTCCAGGTATTTTACATCAGCAGTTCCTTAAATGCTAAAATGATGGGCACTTTCCAATCATTTCTTTGCCAACTGGCTATGCACTTCCACTCATTCCTTTTCTTGACACAGTAAACTACGGTGATTTCATGAGTGCTTGTGCATTCATGTTAATTTTTCATTCCATAATCATTTTTCCTTAGCCTGTAAGATTTGATACAAATGGTTTCCAAGTATCCCCTCTCTCTCAATTGTATTATGTTCCAATACACAGAGACTTATAGTCTACATATCTACCAGATTCTGTTGTTCTGTCGATTCTAAGGTGAAGCTAGTACAGCAAATTACAATTAAAATAATTTCTGGACACACAAACTTTTTCTTTAAAAAACAGGAAGAACAGCACCTACATCATGCAGAAGACGACAGGAAAAAATAAAGTTTCTAAAAGCACTTGAGTAAATTCTTGAATAGATTTTTTCCTTCTATTTCACATCTTCTCATTTTGGTGAATGGAGCAAAGAGTCCAGTGAGGCTGCAAAAATAACCTATTGACAAGTATCTACCAACCAGTAAGTCGGTGTTTTGTGAACTTTCAACCAGTAAAAACAAGGTTCTGTGTGTATATTTAATAAGAAAAGGACTAGTACCCAAGGTCACTATGACCAGAAGAACAATGCAAAACGTGTTCTATGTTTTCAGGTATTTCGTCTGGCCCTTTGTAGATTCTGAAGCACAATGAGAATGCTTCTTAAACTGACTAGCTCAGATTTCCTAGGGCCTCCTGAGAACGATCGTCAGCTTACCGTGTTTCGATGTTTATGGGTCTTCCTTTCGTGACGTCTTTTAATGAGAACTTTTACAGTATCAGCGGCTATTGGCCACTGCGGGCAGCACACACCTAAGGGTCACTGCGCAGTAAGGGGCCGGGGATGTGAGACATGCTTCCCAGCTGCTTGTTCCACTGAGGCCTTCCACACCCTCCAGTCAGCAGCGGCATTGCTTCACTGAGGAAGCTGCTGCCACGTACAAGCCCCGAAGGGGCTTCAGGATCAATGTCCAAAGCCTGAGTTCTGAAAATCTCGGTCTGTAGCACGTGTGTCACAAACAGAAGGTTTGAAACATGCATGGAAGGCCCCTGGCCCTCAGACTACATAGAGAATCTCTGGTCCAGAGAAAGAAAAGAATGAAAGCTTAGAAGGGGGCTAGGCCTTGAGAGAGGAATTACAGAAACCCTAGAGCGGATGCCGAAACTCAGGGGAGTGTTACCAGTGAGGAGAGACCAGCGGGACCCCAGAGGTTCTTCATTTCTCTGACCAAAGCCAACCACCCGCTCCCAGGGTCTACACAGCTGGGTTCCTGACCATGTTGGTCTCTGTGCTCTTCTGCAGCCTGGGATACAGAGCAGGGCTTCTTGTTGCACTGTGGGGATCTTGCCATGGGTCCAATTTCAGGCGGGAAGAGCAACAGGCACAAGGGTTAAGTCCTTTAGTCCTTAAGCCAGCCAAGCTCTGATGGCCGAGGGTTCGAGGCAGAGCGTTTGGCCACTGAGTGAGGAAGACTGCGCATCTCCAGCTCTGTGTTCTCTCTCAGGTCTGAGATTTGCCACCAGTCACTGAAATACTCTACAGCCCCCAAAGTCAATCCTGAAAGAGGATTGCAAAAGCATGTCTAGGTCCTGGGTCATGTGTGAGCTTCACTACAGTGATTCTGTAAAACAGCAGTCACTAGATTCAAAAGCTGGGAGGCCAAGGCAGGAGAATCACGAGTTTGAGCTCAGCCTGCTCACTTACTGACATAGTGAGACCTTGTCTCAAAATCAAAAAGAAGAAAAGAAAAAGAAAAAGAAAAACGGAATAATCTTGGAATATAGCTCACTGTAAAGGCCCCTGGACTTTATCCTAGCACACACACACACAAAAAGCCTTCCAATCACATGATTGAGCTGGGAGTCACCAGGGTGAAGTACTGATTTTGCCTTGATGTCACACCCAGGTCCCAGGTGGCATCTGCCTGTGACCAGTTGTATCAACACCCAAATCATCAAGTCCACCTTGTGGGTTCACAGTGGCAGCAGAGGGAGAGCCGGAAGGCCTCACTGTGCACATCCACTTACCCAATTCCCTGGAATTTCTCCCACACTAGCTCCAAACAAGCTGCCCTTTATTGCCCAAGGCTTTCCAAGGGGCAGGCAGTGAAGGATTGAGCAGTGAATAACTTTATTTATTATTCTTAACCCGTGGTCTCTGGGGAAGCTAGAATGGCTCCCTGGCTGCAGAGATGCTGCAGGTCCAGGCTGTGGGTAGCCTGAGGTTTGGGGTGTGTTCTGCTCTCATTGTGAGCTGAACCTCCAACAATCCCCAGGCCCCCCGTGGTCACTACTGATTTATGCTGGCTGCAAAACAGCAGCTTCTGAGGCCGTAGGCTGAAGGCAAGGCAGTGGTGTGCTAATGGCAGGCCTGGGGTGCTGCTGTGCCCAGGAGGACAGCTCAGAGTACAGGCCTGGCTGGCTTCCAATTAAGTATTTAATGAGGATTAGGCAACTGGCTTGTAAGACTTGGGAGGTTTGTGGGTTCTGGCGCACTGTAAGACTCGCCCTTGTCCTTGCTGGGTGGTGGGCTGCCCTGTGAGACGCCTCCGCAGTTGGCTCCTCCCCGGCCCGCCCTCTTCTGACTTCCGGGGTTCTGTTTTTGCCATTGCTGCAAGATTCGTGCATGTTCTTCCTTGCCTGTTTTCCCCCAGCAGAAAACGCTCTGTGCCCGATTATCTTCCCAGGGCCATCATCTCTCCCTTCTCAAGCACCAACCTGTCCCTTTCCTCAGGTCTCCTCCCCCTCCCCTGCGAACTCCCCATAGTCTTTCAAGACTCAGGACAGGGTCGCCCCACTGCTGCTTGTGAGGCCACTATGGATTCCTTGAGATGCCCTGCACTGTGTTTAGCCCGTGGTACTTGCAAACCTTTGACCAAAACTTTGAGAACACGCCAGTGCTGTTATTTCAGATTTGCAGGCATCCTCCCAAAGGGCAAGGAAACCTGAAGGACTATAAATAGATATCCTTGAGGCTGCGCATTCTGTAAACAGAAGAAGCGTCTGTTCCACCGAACCATAATTAAATGACAGCATATGAATTTCACAATCGTGATGACCTGCCTGATCTTAGCCAGTTACCCAACTCCCTCTGTCCAAATTATCTTAACGATGGTCCAATTCTGTGATTAATATACATTCCGAAAAAATTATCCTAATTGTCCAGTGGTTAAGTTATCTGCAACATAAAGTATTATTTTGTTTTGCAAGTGGACATATAAATCACCACTTTGGTGTGACCTGTGACGTGACACAGAGACATGTGGCCAGCTAGTGGCCCTGTTCTCCGTAGGGTGAGGACCTTTCAACAGCAGAGATGCCAATTTTTTTAATCTTTCCAAAACAGCAGATACACAAGGACCTTTGCTCTAAGTATACTGAGATACTATGAAAAATTATTACAGTTAACATGAAAGCCTGACTTTTTTTTGAACTCTTTGATCATAGCGCTGATAATTTGTATCTTGACTCAGTAAAGTAAAACATAATTTTAATAAAGCTTACACACCCTTCTCACAATTCCCTCTGGTAGTTACTTTTTAGTCCACCATCTATTTATCTATTTTTAAAGAAATAACAATTATAAATCCAAAAAGCATCTACACTTGAGTTATGCTAATATCAAGTGATTGATTTGGACCACATTTATAGGCAAAATGATAATACAGTATCATTGCAGAAAGTTGAGTAAAATGTACAAAACAATTCTATATAAATTTTATAACATATTATTTATTTTGTTTAGTTTGTCTTGTTTTGTTTTTGGTACTGGGATAAAGCCTCGGGTCTTGGCACTGAACAACATCTCCAGCTCATTTTCATGTTTCTGATTTTGTTTGAGATAGGCCAGGCTGGCCTTGAACTCACAGCAATCTCCTGTGTCAGCCTCTTGAGCGTTGGGATTACAGGTGTGTGTAACACACTCAGCTCACGTGGTGCTACAGAAATAAATCTAGGACCTTGTACTTGCTAGGCAAGAAATTTAACTGCTGAGCTATACCCCCAGCACCTGTTTCTGATTTTAAGAAAGAATCTTGCTAACTCCGTAAGTCGTGCACTCTGGGCTTACATTTGTAATCCTGCTGCCCAAGACACCCAGTGTTGGGATTATAAGTGTGCACCACACGGCCCAGCAACATACTGTTAGAAGCGAGCACTCAGAAAGAACGTGGTGTCCTAGTCACTCTTTCATTGCTGGAACATAATGCCCGACACCCACAATTCAAGGAATGAAAAGTTTATTTTTAGCTCACAGTTTTAGGTCTCAGGCCATTCATGGGATGCTGGCAATGCTGGGAAGAGTCTGGCAGAAAACAGTTGCTCACAGCATTGGAAAAGGAAGGATCAGGATCAGAGTGCGGGAGACGCGGGAGCAAGGGGACACCCTTCCAGGCCACGTCATCAGCGATCTGCCTTTCCTCCCAACTTGGTCCCACTTCCTAATCCCATGTAAAATCCATAGATAATCCACAACACCCAAATACAGGAGGCTTTGGAGGAAAGTTCCAGATACAAACCATAACTGTTGGTAATGACAAATTTGGCCTTATCACACACTAATGACTAAGCATTGATCCTTCTCAGTAGCTCTGTGTAAGATCAATCTATTCATTGTATTAAGGAATAACCAGCTTCTAAAACAATTCCATGAAAAATAAAAATTAAAGGAATGATATTGCAAATGTTCTGGAAAAATACGTAAAATTATTATATCAAATAACTTACAAAAACATGGTACAAATTTAAAATTCTTGAGTAAGAGTATCTTAATGTGTTCTAACTCAGTGCCATTATTTGATTAATATGTCAATTTTATTTCACTCTTATCATCAAACTTGCCAGTTTTGAGAACCTGATAAAATAATTCCAGAGTTCACCGGTTTCTCTAAACAGAGAGGAATGAAGCAGGACATTCAGAACAGAGCCCATGTTCTAGTGGGCAACAGCCCACAGTTGGATTTTTTAGGAACTCTGCTTGAGGTCATATGGGCTTCTTGAAGCTAGTGGTAAAGTCAGGTGCTCTGTGATTGTTAGAGGTGCACAGATTTCCTGGGTATATCCGCCCTAGACTGCAAATTTCACAGAAGGAGCCTGACCCAACCTTTCTTTTCTTCATCTCAGGGATCAGCAGAGTGTGTAGCACACAGTAGGTTCGATTTCATATGTGTTATATAAACGTAAATCAACAAAAGAATCTTAGTAAGAATCTCAGTGTCAACAAACTTTCAGGGGAAGATGCCCACGGCTGTCAGGAATAGGATCTGTCACACCTTTTAGAAAATCCTTTTACATGATGCATCCCAGTGCTACTTTTGAGCTAGTAATTGCACTTTGAAGAGACAGGCTTTTGCTCCTGCACAAAAGCACACAAACAGATGTTTCTTGTATCATTATTTGTAATGCTGAAGAATTATGAAGAGCGTAAATATCCAACAATGGTTAAGTAAATTAAGGCTTGGCATCTAAGTAGAGCGTAATTTCACTACTTTTAATTATGTGTCCAAAGACATTGCAGTAACTTTGGGCAATGTTTCTTTTCCAGTGAGTGTGATTAAGCAGTCGACAAAATTATGTAGACAGGAAGAAATTAAATATGTGGAAAAAACATATATCAAAAAACAAAATATAAGAAAATAATAACCCAGAGTGAAACCCTGTTTCAAAAAAATAATAACCATCACAAGAATAACTATGGTGATACTATTGCTGATAATTTGCTAAGTTTGGGCATTGTTGTATTTTATATACAGCGGTCTGTTCAAAGTTAATAAAATCTCTATAAGGATACTATTATCCCCATTTTAAAATGAGGGAATTAAGTATTAGAAAGTGTGATAACTAAGGATGTTCAAAGACATAGTCAGACAATTTCTTGGTGATATGATAGTAGGGATTATTTCATCCTTTATGGCTCCAGTAATGAACATGAATCACTTCCATAATGCCATTCTTAAAATAAAATATTAGTCTTCACTCTTGACCTTGGCTTACTATACACTAAATTTTGCAAAATTACAAACACTGGATAAATTAAAGGATACTTACACAATGTTTTGTTAGAACTTTACCAAGAGTTGTCACCAATTCAGAGAAAAAAATATCAGTTCTCTAACAAACACCCATTTGTGGTATATAAGTTACGAATAGGATGCACTGATGTTAGACTTTTTAGTAAGCTGTTGTAGTCATGCCAGACCTGTATATAGGGGGATATACTGCCTTAGTACATATTTCAAATGGCTAAACAGAGATAAAATTCTCATTACAAGCAGTGGTAGGCATTTGGTTCATATGTCACCTGCCATGGTCATGTCAAAGTATTTGCACATTAAAATGGTTCTTTTATTAAAAAATTTTTTGTCATGTGAAGCTCTTTAGAAGACACTTTAGATCCAAACCATCACGGTTCTCTTGCCCACAGAACCGGATTGCCATGGCTTTGACTCTGGCTCCTGCTATACCTAACCCTGGAGTCATGCTCCCCATAACGACCCGGCTGACTTGAGCTTTGTGCCTCCTGCCCAATGTCTGCACTGAGCGGGTGCCACCAAGATACCTGACATCCTCCAGAGAGTGAACACGCCTGGGATCCGCAGACATGAGCACCAGGAACCAGGTTTAAAATCTGACTGGTTTTGGCTAGGGTGAGGGGAGACTCAGAATCAAGCACAGCTAAGCATGATCTCCTTCTTAAGGACTGTGGGACATAAAGTAAGATCAAAGACTGGCAGTTACCTGGGCGTGGTGGTCACACCTGTCACCCCAGCGTTCTGGGAGCTCAAGGAGAGGGCGACTCCAAGTTCAAACCTAGCTCGGCTAACTTAAAATTGGAAATGTAAAACTGTCTTAAATTGTAAACGTAAAATGGGCTTAAAATTGGAAATGTAAAATTGTCTTAAATTGTAAACGTAAAATGGGCTTAAAATTGGAAATGTAAAATTGTCTTAAAATTTTAAAATGTTGAAAAAAGGGTTGGGGATCTAGCTGATTGCAAAGATTCGACAGATTCGATCCCCAGTAGTACAAAAAAAGAGAGAGAAAGAAAAGGAAAAAGTGGTAACTGACACTGACTGAAGCACAAAGAAGAGCTCTAGACAAGAGTGTTTCTTCAAATTGCAATACACAAGCCTTTAACAAATCACAACAACCAGAACTTGGCAAAAACACAAAAAAGAAACCAAATAAAAGATATATATACGCGCATATCTGTATGATTTCTTATATATACAAGACTTTATATGTTCTGTACATACCCTACACATCACATATATATGTACATATATATATTCTATAGGATAGGAATAAATATTGCTTAATAAAACTTTTTAGTTGTGTGTCTATTCTGAGTCAAATATAAAACATAGTTCTTTTATAAGTCTTGGCCAAAAAGGAAATATTTACAGACCCTGGCCTCTTCTTTCTCAAATCCTGAATATAGAACCTGATTGTTGGGTGCAAGAATATGGTTAATTCAGCTCGCAGTGGTTCTTTTATGGAAGAGAGATGGACCCTGGACCAGCTCTAGTTCAGGCCCCCTCTAACCGGGTGTCCTAGTGTGAGGACGCTCATGGCATACAGCCCCGCCCTCTTCTGAGCATGAGTTGGGCAAGCTCTCAAAGGAGAAACTTTTGGATGCCAAAGGAAGGCTGGGGGTTCCACGGGACTTGTTCTGATCAGAAGGAAGAATCGAACATTTGATGACTTGACAGCAACTAAAAGGGGAAAAGTACCAATTTCCTTTGAGATGTGAATAAAGCTAGGATACCCCTGTTAAGATTTTTCCGAATTGTATTCTAAAGCCATGAGCTTTTATTTGATATCAGTGCGATCAGTGATACGTCAACTTTACTGGATAAAGAAATGTCTACCAGCTTAGGAGAGCATGTCCCTGAGTGTGTGTGGATGGGTCATGAAGCCTTGGCCTCGGGAGCTAGGTCTGGTCCCCGGCTCCTAATCCTCTGGAAGTCCTCCTCCGCTTGCCTTCCTGGCCACTGTGAATTAAGCACCATCTCCACAACAATGGTCCTGCCCTGGAGCCGAGCCACCGTGAACTATCAGTTAAATCAAGCGTATCCTCCTCTAACTTGCAGGTGTCCAGTTTTGTGTCTCAGGGACAGGAGAGCTGACTATTACAATTGGGATTCCTTGTCTGGTGAAGAGATAGGTGCCAGACTGTCACATGGATTGGGAGCAGAGCTCAGAGTATAGTGGGTAGAGTGCTTGCCTAGAAAGCACACGGCTCTGAGTTCAGTTCCCTAGTGTTACAAAAGCTGGGCATGGTGGTATCCACCTGTAATCTCAGCGCTCTAGAGGCTGAGGCAGAAGTGTCATGTGTTTGAGGCTAGCCTGGACTACACAGTGAGTTTAGGACCAGCCTAGACTACAGAACAAGACCCTAGCAAAAAATAAAATTAAATTAAATTAAAAATTAAAAAATTAAAACCCACCATCACATTTAGTAAAGTTCTACAACTTATACCAATTGGAATTAGTGCTTCTTTAAAAATCTTACTACTCTGCGAATGGCCTGTAAACACAAATGTAAGGCCCTGGAGTTAATACCTGTGACAGGTAACCATGATTTTGTGGTTCACATGAAGTGGACCAAGGATAATTCAATGGGCACTAACCATTCTTCCCCCAGATCTTCAGACTTGAATGGAAAAATGGAAGTCACCCAGGGGAATTACAGATTTGGTAATTATAAGTAAATAGATTTCTCACAATCTGGAGGAAGCCAATTGGGGGTTGGCGGGGGGACTGTGGCAATACGCGAGTCTCTGTTACCAGTCAGCATGGGGGACCATCTACATCCATGCTTACATGAACAAAACCCAGAAGGTCCCATGAAGGCCCCTTCCCCCCTAAGCTAGCAGAACTGCCCCATGCCACTTCTCACATCCAACCACAATGTGATCAAGTAGCTTCACAATCACTTTAAAATCTTCAAGATTCAATTACTTTACGGAACAGTCTCTGGCCAAAGAAAGAAATTTTATCACAAAATGACATTTTCTTCAGGAGATTCCAGGCCCTCCAAAGGAGATTTTACTGGGGACCCTTAATAAGGCAGTTAATTCAACTTGGGTTTCTGCCACTTCAAAAGAAAAAACACAATAATAACTCTTATTCTATTACAGTAGCCTGTCCAAAGTCTTTCTAAAATTAAACTTGTGTAAAAGCTCAGATCATTACAGAGAAACAAGATATCAAAGGAATTGCAAATAATTGGTAATACCAAGTGTCATGTAGCATTTCGGGTTGCTTTACTGGCACTGTATAAATAAGAAACCTGAGTTTCCCGGAGGGCAAGCACCAGCTCTGAGCACTATCAGATGCTAAAGGGATGGGAGAAATGGCAGTTCTTTTTGAAACAGCAACAACAACAACAAAAATGGGATTTGTCCCCCTGTCTTGGTTCCCATCTTATTTCTGGGACAATATATTCAACAACTAAAGGAGAGACTTATTTGGGGTCATGATTTTAGTCCCTGGTCAGTCCATTCTGAGGCAGAGATTGTCCAGCCGGGCATGGCAGAGGAAAGCCATTCCTCACATGGTGGGAGCACAGAAAACTGAGAGAGGAGGGAGCGGCCATAGACAAGAACGCACCACCCCAGGCCACGGCCCCAGTGATGCGCCTCCACCCGGGCCCCGCCTCCCACCAGCACATTCAACCATCAATGCACCAATGGATGAAGTCCCCGATGAGAATGGCACCCCCATGATCCAATCACCCTTCAACACAGGATACTTTGGGGGATATTTTAGATCTAAACCACAATACCCCTAAAATGCCTGCCCCCCATCTATAAATACTCCCACACATCTGTCCTCACCAAAAACACTTCCTGGACTCTCCATACACAACTCACAATGTCACCAGCCCCAGTAGATAAGACAACAAACTCAGCAACACCTCTGCTGTGTATCTTTCTGTAAGAGTTAAAAGCACCAGATAACACAGATACATGCACACTCAAGTTCACAGCAGCACAACTAAAAGAACCTAAATCACAGAAGATGTCAAAATACCCATCAACAGAGTAATGGACACAGAGAGAAAAGGTGCATATATACCACGGAGTACTGTTATGCCATATACGCATACGTATATTTGAGTCATTTGTAGGCAAGTGCATATGATTTGAGACCATTACACCTAGTGAAGGGAATGAAACTCAAAAAAGTTAACTATTACATAATTTCTCTAATATGAGAAACCCAAATTATAAACAAATAATAGAGTCAAATGGGCGAGATGATGGGGGAGAAGGGGAATGAGGGAGGGGTTGGAGAAGGAAGGGATGTGAACTTGACGTGATCCACATGTGCACAGAATTCTCAAGCTCACTGTAACCACTGTGCATGGCATGTACACACTAATAAAAATGGGGGGGGGGAGACAATAGCAGCTCATTCACATCATCTTCCTGGGGAAGATGGACTTCTGTGACTGTCAGTCCTAGGCCCTAGGCCACGCGCACTGTTCATAATGGCTCCCGGTTAGAACCATTCCTGTGTGATGAGGTGTTGCATTTAGACCGTGACTCAGGCACAAACTGAATAAACCAACGCATACTTACAAGGTTCCTTCCAAGCCCGCAGCAACCACTGGCCCTTGCTAGTGTCCCCTTCTCTTCCCTCATGTTTCCATGGAAACAGATGCCTGGTGCTGTGACATGGCAGTTTCCTTTCGGGCTGGATCAGCAGGAAGAAGCCCCCAGCTCCTGCAAAGAAAGTAGAAGAAACACTGGTTCGTGGCAAGCAGCGGAGGTGAACCTTGGTAAAGAAGGGATAAATTTGATGCAAACAGCGGTTTCTCCATCAATGACAAAACCCAAGTGTGCTCGCCTCCTGTGTCCCCACAGGCCAGCTCTTGCTGCTTCCCGGAGCCTTCAATTCTGGATTACACCATTGGTTCTCTTTTTACCCTCACAATTACCAGGCTGAGCATGTGGTCCTTCGGGTGCACCACCCAAGGAGCACTGCAGAGCTAACCACATGCTTTATTCCCACGTTGCTGCTCCCCTTACACCAGAATCCCACACACCACTGGGACGTGACATGCCCAACAGGGCTGAGAGCCCTGACCTCGGGCAGCCCTGGGTTGAAACACAGGTTTTAAATGTAACAGGTGAAAGAAAAACTGCTTGGGGGAGGTGGGTGAATGTTGCCTCAGGGTTGGGGCCAGAGGTTGAAGGAAGTGGGCAGGTTTAAGTAGATCCCTCTTCCCAGGGTCCTACACTGCTCTCTCCCTTTGGTTACCATTTGGAACACTGTTCCACATCTGAGCTATAAATCCCAAACTCTTGTAGCTCTACCTTTCCCAGCAAATCAGAGGCACTTGGAAGTCACTGTCAGCTTACTGGCCTTTGGTTCTTATGGGTGACCAGCTTTACAACTGGAGCTGCACGCGTCCTCCCGTCCCATCAAGACCCAGCCAGTCATCACTCTGCTGGGCCCAGATATTACTGTTCTAACAGTCTCTGGTCTCAGCGTCATGGGGACATGCCCTTTTATGTGGGCCTCTTATGGGCTTGATGGAATTTCCTGCCTATGAGTCATGAATCTCTGAGTCAGAGAGTTCATTCTAGACCTGGAGTTAGTCTCCAACAGTTTCAGAGAAAAAGTACGAACAGGCCAGCTTGCTGCCGGTCGCACATCCTGGTGAGGAGGGGCACAGCTGTGGCTGTCACTGACCATGGTGACCGTCCTGAGCATGTCCCCGGCCTCTCTTCACTTCCTTGTGCTACCTTTCTCTATGTCCCACTTGTCTCTTTTTCGCTCTTTCTTCCCTTTAACTGCCTCATTTTCTTTCTCTTCTACCCTCTTCTCCATCCCCATTTTCCTTCCTTCTCATGTTGTTACTGTCCCCTCACTCTTCCTCTTCGGTTTTTTTTAATCTCTTTCTGACTCCAACGACCTCCATCTTTTCTGCGGCCCCGGGTTCTTCCGCGGAAGGCTAGAAGAAACCTGCAGACCTCTACTGTTACGGGTTCCCCCCCCCCCCCATTCAAGCTCCATGGGAGACTCAAGTCATTTTCAGCGAGGAGGACAGTGGCTGAGGCTCATAGCACGGCATGAGGGTAACGCTCTGGGACACACTGCTGAGAGGGACCACCCTGAGAAGACCTTGTGTGAGGACAGCCTGGCCCACAGGAGGAGTCCAGAGCAGAACTCTGCCAACTAGGAGCTCCCTGTCCCCCGTGCAGCCTCACCACTTACCACCTAACACCACAGATGCCACCCGTCAGCCCCTCTCTTTCCTCCACTTTTCCTCTACCCAGGCCTAAGGGTAGGATGGCTTGAAGCAAGGCCACAGCTGTTTACAGTTTCTTTCCCCAAAGGCTGCGAGGAGAGCTATGATCTTGGAAGTGGCCTGTGTAAGTATCCAAGTGGGATCACCCACACAGAAACCCTTGGGCGCGGTTCTTGGCTTTTCCTCTAAAATGCAACTCCAACGCCGGCTTTCCCTTCCGTCTGCTGAACTGAAGATGAAGGAAAAGGCCTTCCACCAGAGCTAACCACGAGGAGCCCTGGAGGGAAAAATGGCCTTGTCCCTGGCTTTGGCACTATTAAAAAATGTCTTTCAGCACCAGGGACAGCGGCTGGCTGAAGCCTGGCCCAGCCTATGCCTGGTACCGCTGGAACCTTACCTGACTCCGAAATAGCACTTTCTACATCTGCACGCATACCGCCAATACCGCAGAAGAAAATGTGTGACAGGATCCCCTGAAATGTCTAAATTCGCAGATTTGGGAGGGCTCAGAAAAGACCCTAGCGAAGAAGAGTCCCCCCCAGCCTCAGTCCAGAAATCCTTCTATTGTTAAGATACGGTAGAAGCCCGAAAGAGCGTATCTTAAAGCCCTTAAGATGCTTAGTGATATTTGTGTGTGCACAAGTGCATATGAATCTCTTTGTGGGCGTATTTTTAGAGGATTTATTGGACTCAATTAGATAAAGAAAGTTGCAAAGCCCTCAACCATAGGACTTGGGATAACTACTTGATCTTTTCCTCCTTTAGTTTCTTTGAGTGAAAGGGTTATTTCATATAAAAAAGTTTCCCTGTTTTATAATTATTGTCATTATCTAAACTACCAGAGTAAGTTCAAATAAAGGTAGTCTAGCTTTCTATTTCCCAACAGTGAAGGAGACCAACAGAACAGAAATAATTGGAGAGTGGAAAAATTATTTCTCACTCAGTACGATAGCTGTATCCCCTCAAACCTTTCTTTTCTTAAAGTTGATGTACCAAAAAATGTTTTATAGCATTTTATGTAAAAAGGGAAAATAATAGAAAATTCTATAGAAATCATTGACAGGCTTATTTTGTTTGTTCCAACAGGCAGGCAGCTTCCCTTCCAGATACCACAGAGTGAGCACTTTGGATATTTTTCCTTTGAATACTGCAAACACTTTTCAGCAGCAATTATTTAAAATATTTATGAAAACTTTGGATAATTTGTCCCCTGAAAAAAATGTGTAGGTAAGTACCACAATTCCTGCTTTGGAAGGTGGGTTTAGTTGCAGAAATATCTTCAAAACAATTGAATAATGACCTGCGCTAAGGTCATAGAAGAGATGTATATATAAATGCTCCAAAAATATGCAAGTAAAGAGAAAAAGAGAAGCAGAAGAAAGAAGGATAAGGAAAAATGAAGGGTAGAGAAGAAGAAATGGAGATGAAAGGAGAAGTGTGGAAAAAAACACAGAAGAGAAACCAATGGTCACATGACTTGGAATAGAAGACACACAGAGAAAGTGAGTCATAGAATCCTGGCCCTTCTGTGAACTGGGTTCTCAGAGTCCTTACATCTCTGACTTCCCAAGAAGCTAGACACCAACAGCTTTCACAGAAGAATGAGCTGAGCATGAATCTGGCATTCTCCTTTCATGCATCCTACAATCCCAACGGATCACAACAGCCACTCTGCAGGCAGGAGCCGGGACCACTACAAACTCATGCTGTTTCCACCCTTGCCTAGGGAGCCGAAGCCTCGCTGGGGAAGGTCTCCTAGAGGAAAGGGCACTGACTGCCGTGAGGAATTCCTTCAATATGTGCTTATTCCATGAGTTTCCCACCTAAGCTAGTGGGAAGCCTGGAAGCGCCAACTTCCTACTCCCAGGTGCCCACCTCACTCCAGGCACACCTCCTTCCAGGTGACAGTGCCACCTCACCTCTTAACACTACCATCAGGTTATTATGACATCGTCAGAGCAGCACTCTATGGAGGGCTTACAATGTGCTGGGCACAGAGCTAAATATGTATGTCTG
This sequence comes from Ctenodactylus gundi, assembly GCA_004027205.1. Lineage (NCBI taxonomy): Eukaryota > Metazoa > Chordata > Mammalia > Rodentia > Ctenodactylidae > Ctenodactylus > Ctenodactylus gundi. The sequence continues at coordinate 85,164 of PVKB01003837.1, read as the reverse complement.
TGTGAGGGGGACACAAGTTATGAGGTGAGATCAACAAATATGGTGAACGTTTGATTTTTTAAAAATTATGATAATAAATGACAAATTGTTATAACGCCATCTCAAGATGCCCCTCTCCCTCCCATGGCACGCACTTACCACATCACTCTTGCCACTCTCTGAAGCAGAAAGTCTGGATGCTGGAAGACCTCTTCCATGAACACTATCTAGACTCAACAGTCGGATCCATTCAAAACATTTGCCTCTCATGGCTATTTGGACTTTGGGGAAGACTGGTGCCAGACCAGTGAACAAAGTGGATGAGGACATACCACTGTGTCTCTACGAACCTGGCTTGCCAGTGGTGCTCAACAGCAGCATTCACCGAGTTTTTAATCACACCTCTTAAACACAGAGGACTTCTAGAATTGCTTCAGAACACGGCAAGAATGACTGGATAAGTGCTCGAAGCAAAGGGGAGAATTCTGAAGGGAATAAATAGCAATGTGTCTTTTACTATTAAAAAATTAAATTTTATATTCACAACATATTTTGACCACCCTTGTAGATCCTTGCTTTGCAGAATGCAACCTCAAGAAGGTCAAATAACTTTGCAGAACTACATGTCCGTTGCATGTCAAAAGATAATCCTCATACCCATAGCATTTCCTTTCAGGATCCCAGAATCAGCTAAGGGAAAGGAGCAGCCATCTACATCAGCTAGTCCATAGCCCTTTGCTGATGCAATATTCTACCAATCAACACCGGTGCAACTGTCTACCTGTTTTGGATGCAGAGGCATCTTTGAGTATCAAAGATAAGAATACTAGCTCAGGCTCATTCACTGGCACAATTCTCTTTATTCATGAGATTGATCAGCTTTTATGAAAGTTTAAATGGATTCCATTCTGTTGAAGTGTACATTATTCACACTGGGAGACTTCATGCCTTCTCATTCCTTCTGTGAGTCAGTATCCAACGACTATTAACAAATACTTGACAGAATGAACTTATAAAAAGAAAAGGCTCATTTCAGTTCTTGGCTTTCGAGGTCTCAGTCCATGACCCAGTGGCCCCATTTCTCTGGGTTCATCATAGTGGGGTCATGCTGCAGAACAATACCACTTACCTCACAGCCAGGAAGCAAAGGACAAGAAGAAGCTGAGATCCCCAAGGACCCTTCAAGGAAATGCCCCCAATGATTGAAGGATCTCCTGCTGGCCCACCTCTTGAAGGTTTCACCATATTTTGATAGAGCCACCTGAAGGTGAAGCCTTCACCTCACAGGGCTTGGAGGAACATTCAGGAACCAAACTGCAACATTTGCTAATTGTATTCTCATTCAGCCCACAAATACGTATGGAGTGCCTACCTTACGCCTGACTCTGTTCTAAGTACTGCACACATCAGATGTGAGTCAGACATAGAAAGCTTGTATTCTGGGCAAGTTCTACCAGTATTAATGAAAACACAGGAATAAATACTGTAAAGAGAAACAAAGCAAGAAGTTAGAAGACAATGAGAGTTGCTATCTCAAACAGTGTGATTACTGTCTGCTTTCTGATAAGAAGACACTCGAGGTACTGCCCCAGCAAAGCAATGAGCTGACCTATGAGGACATCTGAGATAAAGTCAACCGTCGGAGAAGAGCAAATGCAAAAACCCTAGAGCTGGAGCAGCATCCTTGGCATGTCCAAGGAGCAAGGGGTCCCCAGGGGCACTGGGGAGAAGACAGCATGAAAGCAGGCACGAGATCACTGCCAGGACCTTGGAGAGCTTGATGCAGACTGGCGAACTTGCAGATTCAAGTGAAATTATTGAATGAGGGAGGCACGTCTATGTACTCAAATCATAGCAATCCTTCTGACTGTAGTCAGGCTACTGCACAGAGTCGGTCAATGTGTACAGGTGGGAAAAAAAAACAGACTTAGGCCAGTGACTAGGGAATGGGCACACACAGCTTGGAGCAGGGGGCAGCAGCAAGTGCGGTGAGCAGTGGCCAGACCCTGGAAACCCTCAGATCCACTGGATATGCAACAGAAGAGGAAAAAGAGGAGCAAAGGATGATCCCAACAGTGAGACCCACGCTAGCAAATGCGTCTGGTAACATTTTCCAATGTCCTGGAGGAAGGTGGCTTTTACGTGTAGGGGGATCAGGCACACAGCTTGAGCCACGGATAGCTACAGGTGACCATGACACAACTATGTAGAAGTATGACATATCTAGCTGAATAAATCTAGAACTGTGAGAAAAGAGGCAAAGACGTGATATCTATGAGCCATCTGTCTGTACAAGATCACCAAGGGTACACAGAGGTGTATAGATGACGTGGAGAAGAGGTCAGAGACAAGCTTTCAGATCTGACATTTAGGGGAAGCAGGATAAGGAAGGGTCTGTGTCCTGGTCACCTTCTCACTGCTGAGACTCAATGAGACACCCACACCCAAGGGAGGAAAGTCTAGAGGTCTCAAGTGGCAGTGGCAGAAGGGCATGGCAGAGGGGCCTGGTGGAAAACAGCTGCTCATCCCATCGTGGCCAGGAAGCAGAGTGAGACGGAGGGAAGGGCAGGACAGCAATGAAGACACACCTTTCCAGGCCGGCCGATCCCTCCAACTAGACTCCATCTCCTGGTAGCTCAGGAAATTATCAATGGATCGAGCCAATTAATTCATTCAACTGCATGATCCATTTACCTTCCAAACACAACAGGCTTTGGGGGGATATTTTAAATCCAAACCAAAGCAACCCAGGGCAGGAATTAGGAACAAGCGCCAATGAGTTACAAGGAAGATAAGAAGTGCAATATACCAGAATCCAGGCGAAGAAAGGCTCTCAGGGAGAGACAAGAGATCAAAACTGTCTCGAGCGCTTTTAAAGCTGAGATCCCAGCCTCTCTGCCTTAGCTGCCGAGAGGTATGCAGAGAGGCAGGGTCATGGCGTTGCCTGAGGGAAACGTGGAACAGTCCTTGAACTTCCTGAAATCCTGTCTTGGAGCTTCAATCTAGAAAAATGTTAATCCTATGAGACATCTAAGCCACCAGCATCCCAGAACAAAACTCCCAAGGCATCAGATAAATGTCCAGGGCTGCATTCCTCCCAGGTCAAGGGGTGTGGCTACATGCCACCCAGCTAGTCAGAGTTCACCACAGTACTGTGGTCAGAGTGGGTCAATGAACCTACCTCATCTCCACCCCAAGGTACTCGGAATGTAAGAACTCAAGAACATCCAGGTGTCATCTACTCCTATAATACCCGAACTCTGGGAAGCTGAGGCAGGAGGATGGCAAGTTCAAGACCAGTGTGGGCAACTTAGCGACTCAATGAGACACTGTTTTAAAATAAAAAGAAATCAATAAGGATATAGATGCAGCTCGGTGCATATGCTCTGGGTTCAGTCTTTAGTATGACCAACACACACACATACACACACACACACACACACACACACACACACACACACACGCATGCACGCACGCACACGTATTCAGAAAAGTCATCCAAATCTAGACTCTGGAACACATCCCCCGCTCCTGCAGTATTTTTTCTGACCCTGTATGTCATGGCCCAGGTCATATCACTTGAGTTCTATGAATTCTCAGACAGAGAGATAACTGAGTTCAGGAGGGAAGACTAGGGCCCACGATGGTCCAACAGAGGATAGAGAATGGTGTATTTGTCTTCTTGGCTTTCGTTCTTTCTGAAACAATTTTTTTGGTTCTCGGCTAACCACAGCACAAGACTCCATGAAAATTCTGAAGAATGAAAATTGTCCTCCAGCTGTCCTCATTTCCAAATGTTCCCACCACTTGCAGACAGTTGATGGGGTGGGAGGGGGTCACTTTCCTGGCAACTAACCTTGACCAGTCTCTAGCCATAGCAAGAGAGCTCAACTGAGTGCCAACATATGGGTCACCGTCCTCAGATTCCAACCTGATTTCCTTACAACCCAGGCTAGCTGCCTTCCCTCTCTCTGTCACTTATATCTCACAGAACCGTCCCTGTCTTCATCTACAACACCCTGCTGACAGAATTCCAGGGCTTTTGACTGGTCCTAAAACATTCACTCCCAGGAAAGAATCAGCAGAGGAGGTGGATGTGCCTGAGGCTGCCCTGGAGGGCAGAAGGGAAGGCTGACATCACGTGTCCCCAACAGTGTTTGGAGAGCACCCCCTGGATATTTCTGTTCCAACTTTCTGGCTTCCCAGCAGCTATGGCCCACAACTCTGCTGCATACACCCTACTTACCTTATTCCCACCTCAGCCTCCTGCCTCTTCCTCTACACTATCTTCATCTTACACATTTTAGCCAGGCAACTACCTCTATATATAACTCATATTCTTTGGCAGATGCTTCCAAACCCAAAAGCACAACATCCTCTTCTTTCCCATCACAACTGAAGACCATTTCTATGACATTTCCTTCCATTTGGGGGCCTCTGTGCTCACCAAGAGCTATGTTCTTCTGAGCAGCACTGTCTTGATCAATATTTTAATCAATATATCTTCTCACATGATTCCTGAATCAAGCTGTTTGTTACAATAAGTATCGGTGGCAATGGCTGATGCTGCCTGGAATGGAACTTTGCACGATAATAAAAACATCTTCTAAGCACGGAGCACCTACTATGTTCTAAGGCACTCCATGAGTCCTCCGCCACGTACCATTCTTTGTAACATGCACAGGAGCTGCAAGATGTCCTCTCCTCGCTCCCACTTGACGGGCGAGGCGCTCAGTGCCATCACTAAGAAGAGACACAGTGAGCATTGTTCTAAGCACAGATGCTGGAAAAGCAAAGATCACAGCCCATGCTTCTCTGAGCCTTTCCACGGGCAGTCGAGACGAGCCCAGCTCACCTCATGGGGAGGTCATGAAACAATACCCCTTGTTCTGACATTCAAAGGGGCCCAAGGGACCGGCTCCCTGACACAGGAAGGTGATTTTTGCTACTTCAAAGCTCCTGGGAGCTATGCAGTGAAGCAAATTTCTTCCAGTTATTTTGTGAGCCTTTCTCCCCTTTTTAATTATAGACTAGAGGTACTCTGTGTTCCATGAACAATCAGCTTACTGACATGTTATTCTGAAGGTTGACTTCATTCACCATGACACATGCTGGTTATGAAATACACGACCGAATAGAGTTGTAATGAAGTGAGGCTGCGGAGAGATTAAATTGGAATCTGAACTAATGCCAGCTAAGAGACCCTGCCTCCACTTTATTATTATTATTATGTTTAATAAACAATCATTCATGCCCCGAGGAGAAAACGGAAACAATCAGAGGCACCGTGGGGAGCCATAAAAGAAACACTTTAAACCTTGAATAAAAACGTGTTTGTTCAAACCCAGAGCAGGTCCTTTTTCTCAATTCAAAACGAATGCTGGGAGTTGTTCTGAGCACCTCCAAGCGCTGAGAGGCATGAGAGTGGAGCCTGAGTTTGCGGGAGGAGGCTGAGGCCACGCCAGCCCTTCCCAGCCACACAGTGGGCACAGCACAATGACCACCTGATGAATCCCCGGACAGCGGCTCCTCTCCGGCTCCTGAATACTGGAAAATACTCTGTTCCCCAGTGAGAAAGATGAGCAGAACGCACCCAGAACTGAAGAGATTAGCTCCACGCAAGAGCACTCACAGAACCAAGTCAGCTGGACGAAAGACGGCACAAGTGGGCTTAGACATCAAAGCAAAGCACAGTGGAAGGTTCAGCTATTATTGTTACATTTAATAAAACTGAGAGAAATCGCACATATGGGAAGACATTTACCTACATAGGACATAGATAAGGGAACACAGGGAACCGGGATGGACTGATGCTTCCCAATAACTGAGCAGATGGAGGGGTTGGGCCAAGCCCGGGGTCGGTCTTGGGCCACTGGGAAGATGGCTTCCTGCTATGAGTAAGCGACCCTAAGGCCGAACTCACTCTAAGCTAGACTGTATTTTTGCTGTCATTGTTTCTGCAGTGCAGGGGACAGAAGCCAGGGAGGGCCTTGCACATACTTGGCAAATATACTCCCAGTGAGCCAGGTCCCTGGTGCTAGATTCTGTACTGCCTCAGACATATCTATGAAATAGCTAAATCTTTCAAAGATCCAGAAAGGTACAATACACTCCAATGAGGCTGATTCAAAGTGGTTTTATATTAAAATTTAAAAAAAAAAAAGAACAAGACTCGGTACACAACAGAGTACTACTCACTCATAAAGAAGGAACCATTTGGTACCAAAATGAATGCATCTTGAGATAATAATGCTGAGTTAAACAAGATTTGGGAGGATGAATGTCACATGGTTTCTATTATGTGAGAAAACCAAAAATACAAATAATTTCAAGAGTATAATAAAAGAGACGACAGGGAACAGGGAGGTGTATTTTGTGGAGGCGGAGGAGGGCCTGGCGCTGTGAGGAGAGGTGGGGACGGGCAGGACAGCAGAGGGGGATGTAAAGTGGCACGTATACACCAGTTCCCCACGAGGATGCAAGTGTGATGTGTTGTAAATGCATAATCCTAAAGCAAACAAGAGGAAAGAACATGGGACTACGAGTGAGTGGCCAGCAGACTGGAAAACAGGGACAGGATCCTGATAACCCTGCCTCCCTTCCCTGGGCTGAGAAAGTGAGACACACACAGGAACTGAGACAAAAAGTGGAAAGTGAAAAACACCACGTGGGGACAGCACTGATGCCACCCTCCTCCTGGGGACAGAGGCCATGGCAGGCAGAAGGGTCCCAGGACCCGTGGCATCCAGAAGACAAAAGTAATAACTACCCAGCCCAGATCACATCCTCCTGCCTCTCTGGCCTTTGCTGGTGTCCCCCTCGGTGCAGGTGCACAATGACTTGAAGCCAGTGGAGAAGGCAGCACACTGTGAAATCCCTGTAGATCACCCTTCCAGGCAGACGAGGCTGGAAGGGGCATTTAGAGGGACAGCAGAAGGTGTCTAGGAGCAAGGACGCCTAGCACATGCTTTAAAGTTGACTTGCGCCTAGCCCGGCCACAGCTTCAGTTACCACGCGGGTCAGGTGACACTGGGAGGACTTGCTGTGAGGACAAAGGTTGCATCAGCCACACCTGAGGCCTGTCTCGCATCATCTCAGCACTCCACTGGTTCAAACACTGCAGCAGCTATCAGTTTTACAAGACGCAACTCAAGGTGCCTCAACCGAGCAGCACCAAGCAGCAACTGTGTTCTGCTACAGGTCTCCAGTGTCTCCTGCTACCGGATGGCAGCAGGGATCCACGTGGCAGCTCTCAGCTGTGTTCAGGCTCAAAAGTTGGAGGGAGCTAATGCCAGCTAAGGGTAATGTATGACCAAAGAAGCCAGGGCGGAGACATGGGATTTTGGGGCGGACCGTTCTGAAGCACATTCTATCCTGAAGTTGTTCAGTGGGATTGAGGCCAATTGCCCACAAAAATAACTAACCTTAAACCACACTTTTGGACCATCTGCCACTGGTCCTTAAAATTTCTAGCTCCCCCATTCCTATTCCAAAATAGATCATGGTCTCAGGCCCAGATTTTGGGGAACTCCAAGGCCTACAAAGAAGATGATGTTGGTACCCAGTGTGTGGCAGACACACAACTCATGGTAACTCTGAGACGGAAGGAGGCACCCATGGGTTCCCTGACACACGGAAGGGAGGCGCCTAAGTGGAAGGACTGTGCGCCACTGCACACAGCAATCCGGTGCTCAGTTCACATGTGAGTCTCTGGTGAACGCCATCAGTGCAGCCGAATCTCAGAACCAATCACACTGACCACATTCAAGACCCATTTCAGGGACTTTGCCTTAGCCGGAAGGGCCATGGCAGACAATGCACCGGGGACTCAGCCAGAGACACAAGCCTGGCTTGACTTGCTGATTTTCTGGAACCTGACAAAGAGCCTGTGCTTCTTCCCCTTTTTAGAAGAAACACCAGCCAAGAGAAAATGAACTCCACTTCCCAGAGAACATCCTCCAGTTACCCCTGATCTCTGGGAGTCTCTCAGTTTCCACAGTTGCCAGGGGAGCGGGAGGTTGAGAAGGGCTGGGATGGGTAGAACAACCAGCAGTACAAACTCCGACCCGCGAGGGGGTAGCCTGTGGCTTCCCCAGGCCCCGCCTGCTTCCTGGCTTCACAGAGCAGTCCTGACCTGCCCTCCGGCCCTTGGAAGGGTCAGAGCACAAGCTCTTACCAAAGGCTTGCTCTCTGCCATTCTCTGAACAAGGCACAGTGCGCGACTTACCACACTCAAACCTTACAACAGTCCTGTGTGGTAAGACCAACTGCCCCTATTTTACAGAGAAAGCAGTGGGGCTCAGAGATACTATGTGTAATAAATAACCTACTCAAGTAATTAAGTGGCAGATACGAGATTTGAACCCAAGTCCACCGGACTCCAAAAGTAATGTGCATTTCCCTATCCAAAGAAAGAAAAAGGGCAGTGCAGATGACCAGTTACAAGTCACTCTAGGAGTGAAGGATGATGTGGAAATAAACAAGCAGCAATAGAGTTTATTTAGCCTGACTTGGGTATATTTAATCCCCTTCTTGGTTTTTAGTTTTCTGAGGAAACGTAGAAAGGGAGCACAGGACTCCAGACTTGGGAGCCACCTGCAATGTCCACCTGGAGAATCCAGGTCCTTTCCCAGGGCTCCCTTGACCTGTGAGATATTGGGGGGCCAGCAGACTTGGGAGTGAGAGGCTTTGGACAGGCAGCTGTTACTCAGTAGGTGTGTACCCTGCTGTGCAGCTTCTAGAAGGGTGCAGTCCAGCCAGCCAGACCTGGCACCCAGCCTGTGGCTGGTACAAGGCGAGAGGCCAGGGCACAGTCTTATGCTGCACGGGTAGCTGCTCTACTCAATTCCTTTCAGGATTTCCTCACATGGGCTTTGAGCCCTGCCCATGGGACACCAACAGCTATATCTTCATAGAAAGGCATCTTGCAAGGCTTTGGTGTGACCACTGAAGTGTCTAAGAAGTAGAAAATAAACTTTTAAAGATTTTTTAGGGGCTGGGGGCTAGAAACAATGAGGCGTGTTTGCATAGGCATTTTTAAAAATCTGACTTTAAACACCATCCGAGTGTATAATTCAGAATAGTAAGAATCATTTGAGAGTGAACAAGCACTCTTTGACCTCTAACCCTTCAACCCCAAGAGTACTACTTAGTAGTTACTGAGGCTGTAGGCCTGGATGGACCACTAGTTTGCGATCAGAGTCTCAGAATGCACGTGCAAGCCATACTTCCTTCTTTAGCGTCACGATTGACATTAAGGAATACAGCAAAAATGAACTCTAAAGATCTGCTGGTATACTTAATAAAGGTTTTGCTCAAGAGAGTAAAAATCTACCATTCCCATCTCCTACACATAAAACGAGATTGATTACTAAGTTCCACATTTTACAATGAGCAGTAGGAATCTTAGAAATTAACATCTGCCTCATCAGCAGTAAAGAGACAAGAGTTTCCAGTCTCTGTGTCTGGATTCTAACCCTCTCCACTCCATCCCCAGCCTGGAGATGCTGATGTCGTAGCTTTGATTTAAACTAGCCCTGGTCTCAGCGTTTACTCCTTACATTAAGTCAATTTCATTTTACATATTTTTGAAACTAGCTCATGGGCTTTGCAACACAAAATAAATACCTATTATGTGATGGGCACTTACATTATTTTTTTCCCTTGTAACCTCAGTTGGCTGAATTCCCTTTTTCAGCTAAGCCCTGTGTTCATTTCGGCATTTCAAATAACTTAACGTTGAGCATTTGGAACTAGACTTTGCTTGATGTTGGAAAACAAAACATGCCCGAGTAAGTTAAGAAAGTTATTGAAGAAAATCGATAAACCTGGAGATTGTTCCATTATTCTGGTTCCATTTAGAGTTCCAATCTCACTGCAGGGCATGAGGGTGAGGTGCGGAGCTTCCGGTGTCCTGGCTCACCATGCAGAACTCTCTGATGTGGTTCTTTTTCTGCATCGCTTGCAGTTTTAGAGGATTACATAAAATTTCGGCAAGAGTGACTGATGCCTGTCACCTCAGACAGTTTTTGCAAGCTCAGGCTTTCTGATTTTAGTTTTCTTGAATATGAGTGGCAGGTGAAAGTGGAGTTCTCCAGTGGGCACTCTCAAGGAGTCACTCTCAGCTCTCCAAATATTTCTCTTGACTAATGGGCTTATACCTGCCCCCCACAAAAAAACAGTTAAACATAAGACATTACAGAACAGCTTCTGACTGGGAGCCCAGACTTTCAGTAAAGCTGTCTTGAACCACAAAGTAAAGGAGCCCTGGGTACATGTGGCAGGTGAACACATAATCTAGTGTAATTTGCTCCAGTTTGGCAGATCAGTGGACATAGAACAGAATGTGTATCGCTTTGGATTTTGCACCCACCGGAAAGGCCAGGTAGGTGCTACATACCTGATGAGTCAATTCCCTCCAGAAGCAATCAGAAAGAGCCATCCAAGAGCAATGGGAAGACATAATATGTTTTAGAAAGAATCGATATCCCTGAGCGCTTCCTTGGGTTGCTCTGTAAATCCAATGAATGACCAACAACGGCACCATCTGAGGGTTTCCTGAAGCTATACAACTTAACTACGACAAACAAGCCAGAATACCCAAAAATACGCAAGAAGGAGGAAAAGGAAGTAGCGACGATATGACAGATACCCTTTCAGATATTAAAGTCAATTATAAAGTTTTTATAATTAAGCATACAGTAATCATGCATAAATAATCACAGGCTCCAGTAGAAAATAGGAAGTTCAGAAACAGATTTAATTTATGGAAATCTAATGAAAAGTAAAGGTGGTATCATAAAACAATAGGGAAAAAGAAAATTTGATAAGTTTAATTGAGATAACTCTATAGCCACAAAAGGAAGGCAAGAGCCAGTTGTCATTTCGTGCCCAAAAATATATTCCTTGTGAAACAGGCATTTAAATGTTAGAGATTAAAGAAGTGTTGCATGTACTAGAAAAAGTATGAGAGAATTCTTCTATAAAGTACGACTGGAAAAAATTCTGATAGGACACAAAGTTTAAATTCATTAAAACATTTCTGTATTTGACAACATAAACATGAAAGCAAGCCACACAACAAAAATAAACCTAAGGGATTCTAAAAACTGAATGCCAACTGGAGGACTAGTTTTACAACTTACATGATAAAGAGTTACTATTCTCAATATACTAAAACTTTCTAAAAATAAAGAAAAACAAGGAAAATTTCAAGGAATAAAATAAGAGGCTCGCTAAGAGCCAATTTAGAAAAAAAAACTAAGAGTCCATTATACATAAAATGATACTCAATCTCATTCATAAAGAAAAATGAAAATACAGATCACATTTCTCATACTGGCAAAATTCCAATAAACTTAAGAATGCACTCTTTAAAAGCCAATGGTAAAAATCAGCATTTTATAACTGTTGGTGGGAGTATCACACAGTAAAAATCAATGCCTAGAGTCATTTAGCAATCTCTAGAAAAATTAAAGTCACTTTTACCCCGTCAACTGCCCATAGATTCTAGGAATCAATCCAGTTGATGCATTAGCAAAAAAAAAAAAAAAATAGTGACAACACCTTCACTTATCTGTAAAAATATCCTTTTTAATAAAAGCCAGGAAATTCACTCAAACACCTATTAAGAAGAGAGGGATAAAGTGAATTACACCTTCCCAATTTTAAGTAGGAATATCAACATGAACTCAAGATGGTTTTAACCTTAAAACTATGTTTTCTAGTTTTGTTTACAAAAACAACAAGCTTAAAAATAAAGATCTCCCTGTAGCAATGAACACCGAGGCACCTAGAATGTAGTCTCTAAATAACATTTCTCTCTGAAATGAACCAAGGCACCTAGACTCGGATGAGCTAACCCTCTTTGTACCAGAAAGCTAAGACCATCGCAGACCCCATTACCAAGTGCCTAAAAGTGTGATCTTGAAGATGTTCCCAGGGGACAAGAGTAGCACCCACAAGTCACTGGTTTGAAGCACTTGGAATATCATTAAGCCAAGGGTCTAAATCAAGTGTAAGGAAAACAAGTCTTTCACTGGTCGATTCTGGAGGACACCAGTAATCAACTTTTCATTTTGAAAACTGGTGAACAAGAGATACTAAACATTGAAGCTTTCCTTTGCTATACAAAATATACCAGGATAAGAAAATATTGATGGGAAAAAATCCTTTTTTGTGCAGGTATTTCAGTTAGTAAGTGAAATGACGTTATTGTATCATTTTGCAAAGTCCTAATGGGATAATGAATCTAGTAAGGGTTATCATTAGCTCTAAACACTGTAAAAGAAGAGCCAATCTCTCGCTAGTACTCCTTAAAGAAATATACATCACTACCTGAATTAGTGTTGTTAATAAAACTGATCCTGATTATGTCTGTCAACCTACAACAAATTTATAGGAAATGTGGAGAACATAGGAACCAGCTTGGAGAAAAATTCTGTAGGACAAATTATATAATCTCTTCAGCAAATATACTGCGTAAGAAAAACTGGAAACAGAAAAGAATTTAAGATAAAAACAAGGATCAGTAAACTACAGTCAATGGGTCAAATCTGGCCACCATACTGTTTTGATAAATAAAGTTTTATTGGCACATAATCATATCTATTCATGTGTGTGGCCGGACTTCAGTGGTGGCAGAGGTGACCCCCAATGACTAAAATATTGACTTTGGCAGCCCTTTACAGAAAAAAAATGCCAATCTTTGATAACAAAGAGAATTAAGAGGTATAAAAATCATAGCAATATACAGACTTTGCCTTGACAAGGATTCAAACAGTAAGTCAAAGCACAAAACTAAAGCAGTTACTGAAAAAGAGGAAGGACATGGTTGCAAGGTTGCTTAAGAGAGTTAGGACAGTAAAAGTGGCAGGGGATGCTGGACATGAAATTCAGAGAGCAGTCAGGAGTGTGTGATGGCTGGTGGAAAGCCAGAAGAATAGATCTGAAATACCTCAGCAGCTTTGGTGACTTGGTACTGTGAGTCACCCCAGCGGGAGCCCTGCCAGAGGATCAGTGGAAACAGAACTCGAAGTGAGCGGGAGCCACACGTGTCAGCTCCACGGGAGAGGAGGAGAAGTGCACATCACTCATGTTGCAGCAACTGGGGAAAGAGGGGGACGAGAGAGGAGCCAGCCTCGGGACGCTGCGAGAGACTGTGTACAAACTCAGAGTGAGCAGTGTAGGCCCGGAGCAGCGCAGGGGGTTCCATGCCTCACAAGGTACCAAAGTCCACAATGATTTAAAACACACACACGCACGCTCGCGCGCGCCACTGATAGATTTCAGTTGTTTCAACCACTTTGGGTTTCCACAAACAGACCTTATCAAAATGCCCGAGCTGAACAAAGATGATGCGAACCAAGCAAACAACACTGCCTGAGGCACATCGGTGACTCTGAGTTTGAGCAGAACAGAAAGGGAGCTCCCATCCTCATCAGAGAACACCCGAGGGCCTGTCCCGTGGCCACCACCTGGAGGAAGACCTCAGGTCACATGAGGCTTCTGGATTAGGCTTTGTCAGCTTCTGAAGTAGACAGAGAAGACATCTTTAAGTTCTTTTCCCGAGTCTAAAGGCCACGTGGTCTTCTCGTCGCCACTTAGGAAGCCTCTCTGTCTGCATCCCTGCCTCCTCCCCGGACTTCCCAGGCAGAACCACTGCCCAGCAAGGTCCCACAACACCCCCTGCCCTACAAAGCTGAAACAGATACAGATCGCAATTTGCAGCAGAATAGCTCTACTTTGATGATTTGGGACCCCCTGAACATGGCTTTTGATGCGCTTCTTTTTGTCAACAGCTAAATATCACTTTCTCTAATTAACTCTGATGTTTCCTTTGAGTTTTTGTTTTTAATTGAGCAGAAAAATCGGGTTTAATTCAGAAGGGCTATCATTACCTCGATGGAAAGCAGCACGAGGCCTCAGGCATGGAGGGAAGTCAAGAACTGAAAATAACTACACCGTCTGGGTGCGGCCATGTTCCAGACTCCTTACATCATGGAGGCCCCAGTCAGAGGTGAAGACATGGGGCCAGAGGTAGGAGGCGGGGAAGGACAGGTTAACGGACGCAGCGCCTTCCCGGCCAAGGTTTAATCTGGAGCTCTGATGTTTAGGTACCCAAACACTGGTTTTCCTTGGTACTGCCTCACTTCCAGGGGAAGCCTGGGTTCCAGTCTACGCTGTAGTCACGTAACTACACCAAAGTCTTAATTTAGTGTTTCTTGGCCTCATTGGGTTGTTTCAGAACACACTGACACATCATATATTATGTGTAATGCACTCAGCCCATCACAGAAATACTATCCCAGGGTTCCCTGGCGAGCACCTCTTCCCCAATAGCATTTACAGAACCGTCTTTAGCATGCGCGTGGCACACCAGCTCAGTCAAGTGTTACTCCCACACCACCACATTCCTATCTCACTCATGAATATTCCTAGTTTTAAATGCACAGAGGGGTTAGAAGCATGGATAAGTCTTCCAAAAATCGGATTACAAAAAAGCATCTGCACTTGACCTAAAAGACTTAATGAAAAGAACCAATTTTGTCCTCAAATTCCTTAACTCAACTTTTAGGCAAAAACTGCAGCCTACTGGAATAATACAAACTTACTAACTGCCAAGCAGAGGGGGGCCAAACCTCCACTGGCATGGCAGAGCCACAGATGACCCAGGAAATGTTTAACTAACAACACGCTGTTAAATTACAACTGTCTTTACCTTGAAACGCTACAGTCTGAGGTCAGTGTGTGTGAAAATTCAAATCTGTTCTTTCACCCTCCAGGTCCAAAACGTCAAAGAGCTTTTCAATGTGCTGGGGTCATAACTACATTTTTTTTTTGTCCTGCCATTTCGTTGGTTCTGGGCCAGAACGCAATCTCAAACTCAGGCTAGTATGAAGGGTTTGGTACACACACGCAGGGACAGAGTGCATTTGCAGTCCCCTAGGAGATAATCACTTTGCTTTGCTTACCACACTTCTTTTTAAAAACATAGGGTGACATCTGGGTATGGGGGTTCGTGCCTGCAATACCACAACACCAACACTCTGGCAGGCTGAGGCAGGAGCATCACAAGTTTGAACACAGCCTAGGAAACACAGTGACTTTGTGAGACTTGGTCTCAAAAAAAGATTTTTAAAATGCCTGGGGGTATAGTATAGCTCACTACGAAGGCTCTGGGTTCAATCCCAGGAAACAAAACAAAACTAGAAGGAAAAGCCAAGAAGAAAAATGTGCATTAACATGAAAATTTAGAAACAATCTTTATTATCACCTCTTTGTTATCTACTATAGCTGAAATCAAAACCACAGCTCCCTGCAATGATCCATCTATTGCCTAATCCAGAGGTTCCCAACCTTGAAGACAGGGCCACTTGGAGACAGGGAGCTTCTCGGGGGTCCCCTCCTGCTCATCAATGCAGAGCTGCTCTCCAGCAACCTACTGTATAACTAATACCCCTCCTCCCCGCATTCAGCCCTGGTTCTTGAGAGAATGGTCTTCAGTACCTAGTGTGGCCAGACCCTGTTTCTAAATATATATAATTTGAGACGGGGTCTTACTCTGTAGTCCAGGCTGATCCTGAACTCACTATGGAGCCCAGGGTGGCCTTGGACTCATGGCAATCCTCCTGCCTCAGCCTCCCGAGTGCTGGGATTACAGGCATGCGCCACCATACCCAGGTTATGTGGTGCTGGGGAATCGAACTTAAGCACTTGTATCAGCACTTGCTAGGCAAGCACGTTAAGTGTGGAGTCATTCCTCCAGCCCGAAAGGAGGGAGGGAGGGAGGGAAGGAAGGAAGGAAGGAAGGAAGGAAGGAAGGAAGGAAGGAAGGAAGGAAGGAAGGTAGGTAAGTAGGTAGGTAGGTTGGGGACAATTGCAAGATTAGAAATTACCATTCAGTCCCCTTCTCCTGGAGACTGGACCACCTGATAGATTCCCAGACCCAAAGGGACCCAAGCAAGCCCTCTGGTACCCAGGAGGAGTGTGGGCTTGTGTCTGTATCCTAGCCCTGGTCCTGCGGTTTCTCAACACTGGATGCGATTTCACCAGGTCAGAATAAAACCAGACCGGACGCTCTCTCCTTCTGCATCGTTTACTTCCATCACTCTCCTCGGAGTCACAGCCAGTCTTAAGTGGTCCCTTCCAATATTTCATCTCTAATGAGCTGCGATCAGCCTCCGGTACTTCCCACGCCAAGCTGACAAGTCAATTTTCTCACATCCTGTGCTTGAACAATCACCTATTGTGGATGTTTTGTTATTTTAAAAAAGTTTATTTTTTTCAATTCAATTAACATTCAACCTCAAGTCAGCATACTGGGTGAGAGTTACATAAGTAGGCACCATTTTTTTTTTTCTGTAGGTCTTTTTTTTTCTGAGACACTTTGAGGGAAGAGAAGCCTTCGTCTTGCTACAGCCAATGTTAGTCCTCGTCCCTGTGCCCTCTGGCTTGTCTGCAGCCTTGTGAGCCAGTACCCAAAGTTCTCCTATGAGTGTCATGTCACGCAGTGCATCACTGTCACCAGACATTTCCATGAGACCCACACATGACATGAAGTCTATGTGCCCCCGGGTCTGTGCGATCGTTCCCGCTGACGCCCAGCTGGCTCGGGTCCAAGCCAGGCATTCCTCCAGGGCTTTGATTCTATGATTTCTTTTCCACTGGTGAATTCATTTTTGCTTCATATTTAAGTTCCCTGGGGTACATTTATACCTTCAAAAGTTTTTCTGAAATTATATATAGACATATAAACTTTGGAGAAATTTATAGATATCAATAGATTTTTGAAATCGTATGTATCTGAAAATGTCTATTTGCTATGTCCCCTGATAACCAAGAACTTGATTTGAAATTCCTGGACAAAATTTCTCTGCTCTCAATCCTCTACAGTGCCCTATGGTAGCCCATAATTCAACTGAGAACTGAACTATGGAGTCTAGGCTTTGTTTTTTTCTGAAAACTCACTCGTAATTTCTAGCTTGAAACCAAGAGAAGTGTGGTGCGTTTTTTTCCTTTAAAAGTCTGCCTATAAATATTTTCCATAGAGTATCTGTTTATATTTTCTCAAGATCTTGCTGACGCTTTTAAATGTAAATTTGTGAGTTTTTTCTTACTTAACTTGGGGAAACTTTCTTTTATTATGCCACTGATTACACTATTATTTTTGCTCCTTTGGGAAATTAATTATCAATATGATTACTCTCCATTTTCTGACCTCTACCTCCAGGATTGCTGTTATTAGGGGGAAAGAGAGACTTTGATCTGTCTCCAGTTCATTTAATGAATGATGTAATGGTTAAGTTTGTCAAGTTGGCTGGCTTGGGAGTCACCTAAGGAGTCAATGCAGCATACTTCTTGATGTGTCTGGCTGAGTCATGAAGGTGTAACGTGGGGGAGTATGTAGAGTCCCTGGCCCCCTTTTCTCTGACACATTTCCCCTGCCCTGCTTCCAGGGGGTTTGTTCCACCATGCTTTTCTGCACCATGATGTCCCTACATTGAAGTCCACGGAATAAGTCCTGGGAAACTGTGAACTAAACACATCATCCTTCTTCTGCAGTACTATAATTGAACATAAGGCTTTCACACTGAGCTACATGCCAGACCTTTTTTTTTTTTTTTTTGAGACAGACTTACTAAGCTTCTAAGTGGACCAGACTGGGCTCAAACTTGTGACCTTCTTATTTCAGCCACCTACAGTACTAAAATCAATCCTTCCTCAAATTTAGAACATCATATTTTGACCAGCAAAGGGAAAACTGACTAGCACAGACAGTAAATTTGTCTCTCTGAAGGATAGCTTATAGTCCAGGTTGATGGACATGATGGGCATAGCCTTTATTCACCCTCATTTTCTAAGAGTATCTATTATAAATTTGTTTCATGACATATATTTCTTCTCTTTTCAGATAATCGAAGCAGCCAGACTCAAGGCTCCTCACCACTCGGATGCACTTTGTTACTGTACACATTCCAACACCTGTCTCAATATAATTATGCTGCAGAAGTTCAAGGTCATGATACTAACGTTAGACCGTCTCTAAAGAGTGTATGTCTGATGGGAGAAAAATCTCAGGAATGCATGCAGGAGGAAAAGACGACCACTCCAGGCAGGAATTTGGAGTGTGCTTCAAAGGTTGGGCTCAGGGTTAAAATCATCTAATCCACAGGAACCCACTCAGAATCCCATGAGACTATTTTAATCCTTTCTAATGAAAGTGCCTCAAACAACCTAAGATCACTTACTAGACTTCAGCTCTTCAAGCTGAAGCTCTAAACACTTGGAGTCCAAGTTTCTAACACATGAACACTCAGACAACAAACCACATGCGAATCAGACCACAATAGTAACAAATACAGGGTAATGTGGCCCCAAAGCCAAACATCAACACCACCAGTGGAACAGAATAGAGCGCCCTGAAATAGACCCCTTCGTGTGTGTTCACATGATTTTCAAGAAGAATCCCAAGACCACTCAATGGAGACAAGAGAAGTCTTTTTCACACATGATGCTCAGAAAACTGGAACTTGCCTACAAGAGAATCAACTTGCCCCCATACCTAATCCTCACATCCAAAAACAATTAGAGACTTAAATATAAGAGCTGGAATTATAAAACAGAAGATGATTTGCAGGAGGAACATCATGGCATAGCATGTAGCAATTATATATTGGATATGACACCAAAATAAATATTTTAAAAACCAGATGAGGTGGGCTTTATCAAATGAAAAACCTTTCTGTATCAAAAGATACTGTCCAATGTGAAACGGCATCACACAGGATGAGAAATACTATTTGTGAATCCTGTAGCTGGTAAGAAATGGACACCAAGAACATACATAGAACACCCACAACGCAGCAGCTGAAAACACACAACCCAATCAAAAATGGACAAAGGACTTGAGAATGTTTTTCCAAAGAAGATAGACAGCTGGTCGATAACCACATAAAAAGATGCTCAACACCGCTAATCAATAGGAAGAAGTGAATCAAACTGCACTGATATATCACCTCACATCCACTACAAAGAAAAACTGTTAGAAAGACACACAGAAAAGCAGAAAATTATGAGTTTCGGGGGGGAGGGTGGCGGTGCTGAGAAAGTAGAACCTCTGAACACTTCAGGTGACAAGACAAAAGGCATCTCCACTCTAGAAAACAAAGTGGTCGTTCTTCAAAAAAAATTACACATATAATTGCTGTGTGACCCAGTTCCACTCTGGATAAACACTCAAACTCAAGAGAGCAAATACTTGAACATATACAGGCACATCCATCAGAGAAGCAGTGGTCACAGGACCCAAAATGAGAAACCACTGATACATCCATCACCAGATAAATACACAAATGTGATACACATGTAAATGCAAGATTGCTCCACCTTGAAAAATGAGTCAATTTTGAGGCATGCTACCACATGGATAAACTTTAAGGACATCATGCTAATTGACAAAAAAAAATCACAAGACAAATGCTCTATAATTTCACCCTTAAGAAGTATCTAGAGTAATCACTCTCATAAAGAGAGAACGCATTGTAGGAGCTTCTAATGAGTGGCAAGAAGTGATATGAGGGGTCCTGTAAGGAGGTACTGAGGTTCAGTGTTGCAACACGAGAAAATTCTGGAAATGTACAACCATAGGACTATGTTCCACATTACTCTACACTTAAAATGATTAAGATGGCAAATTTTATGCCATGTACATTTTACCATAAGGAGAAAAAAGAAAAAAGAAAAAACAGGGCTGAATGAATAGCTCAGCAGTTAAAGCACTTGCCTCGCAAGTGTTGAGTACGCAAGTTCGATTCCTCAGCACCACATAAACTGAGTATGGTGCTGTACACCTGTAATCCTAGCACTCAGGAGGCTGAGGAAGGAGGATTGCTGTGAGTTCTAGGCCAGCTTGGGCTACAGAGTAAGCTCAGGAGCAGCCTGGACTACAGAATGAGACCCTACCTCAGAAAGAAAGGAAGAAAGAAAATAAAAAAGGAAACAAAAAGAGAAATTGACTTTACTGCCAGTCATTAATAATCAAATGACTTAACCAAAACTAAATGAAGAGACTTTCTGGCATTAATATGCCCACATTCAAAGATTACGCCAACGGGAACTTAACAGCAGCTACCATGATTAGGGAAGACGTAGGATCTTAGGGAAGACTCAGCATCCTCAGCTCACTATTGTTCCCACCTCCCCGCACCCCACAAGCACTATGTACAGGGCCTGCTGCACCCCAGAGCCATCTGAGTTTGCGACTCTTGCCGTGGAAGATGGAAACAGGAGGCAGCTCTACGTGACTCTTGGCCCACAGGAGCTAGCCTCCCTGTGGGGATGGGAACAGAACCACTAAGACACTCAGAGCTTGTTCAAACCAGAGTAAGAATGAGCAAGCAGGCTGTGTGGTTAGTACAAGAGTCTTCTTATCTTTCTACCAAGCATCACACCCTGAGGCCGAAGTTGGGTAGGGATTTTTCTAAATAGTTTTTTCTTTGAGTGGCGGTTAGGAGGAATTCCCATCAGATTTTGCCTAGCTATCCAAAGCTGCTGTCTTTGTATGTCTATGGCTGGAAGACTGCAATGTGTTTGCAATCCTGAATGCATTCCTTTCTTGCAAGTTTCACTGCAGTTCTACAATGAGTTAAGAATGTCTCTACCCTGTTTTTTGTTCCTTAAATATTCCCTAAATCTCGTAGTATTTTTAAACAGTTCTTTAGGTAGACCTGTGTTCAATTTGGTGACAGTCTTGAGCAGAACATGTATTAGTTAATGTTCTCTAGAAGAACAGAATTAATAGAAAGTAGATATGAAATTAGGCAATAGGGGGACTGATCAGAGGTGGGAGAAGCCACAACTGGCATCTATGAGCTGCAGAGCAAGGAGATGCAACAGCTGCTGGGTCCAAGCTGATGTACGCTGCAGAACCAGGGAGGACGAGGGTGCAGCACAGTGGAAGGCTGAAGGCCAGCGGGTAGGGAGCTGCTGTGGACACCGGATACCAAAGTCCAAAGGCATCCGGGCTCCAAGCTGGCACCACCCCCATCCAGGGTGGGTCTTCTTCCCTCTATGGGCTGGCTGGCAAGTCAATCATCCCCAGACACATTCAGAACTGTGCTTTACTAATCTGCTAGCAGTTTCTTAATTCGTTAAAATTGACACAACATAAGAGGTGCGGGACAGAGAAAAGGAATGAGACCAGAAGCTTCCCTACACAGGTGTGTTATTTAACAAGTAAATGGGTTTTACTGGGTCCCCAGTTATGAGTCTGAGCTCACTCTTACTTAGTCAAAATTGTCCATAGTGACCCTTTCAAACAATCCCATTTCTCCACTGTATTTCTTTGCTTTTCCAGTGTAACATTCTTATCAAATACAGCTTTAAAAAAGTAATAACTCACGACAGCCTTTCTGTGCCTGTGCCATGGTGGGTAAATCTGGAAATAGGAAGCACTTGTGTGTGTCTGTGGTTAATGGAGTTTAGGCGGAAGTGTGTAAAACTTAGATGCAAAAGTTACAAAAGGCTGGACAGAGGGTCAAGCCAGGGAATATAGATTTTTATCCTTTTGCCTAGTTTTAGAAGCTAGAAATATGTCTTGGTTTTAATAAAGAAAATCCGTTAAAACTTTCTCAGCATTGTGTTCAAATGCTTAAGAAACAGCTGCAATATTGGTCTGTAATGGATTATGAGTATCGCTACGAGCCAAAGCTTTGCAGCTGCTTCTGGGTGGGGGTGGGGTTTACTAGAAGGTGCAGTCCATGGTCTTCACCTCCAAACACCGAGTTTCACTATACATCGCTTGGTGCCAGGTCACAGTCTAGCCATGCTGGCCCTGTTGGCATTCACCGCTGCCACGCAGACCCAGCAGCCAGGTAAGCAGCCAGGAAGTGAATGGAGCCACTGTTTCCACCCTGGCAGAGGAGCGCAGAGAAAGGCGGGGCTCAGGGAAGGGCTACAGTTGAAGCTTGGTCCTCAGAGGCCGGCGGAGCCTTGAAGAGGCGGGGGTCTAGTGGGAAGGGATTCGGTCCGGGACAGTGCCTCAAAAGGGATTAAGGCAATTCGGGGAAATTTCCTCAAGAGGAAGTTGTAAGAGAATGAGCCGTGATGCCTTCCCAGTACCTGGCTTCCCTCCTCCACACGTGTTCTCTCTCACACATGCTCCCACCCGATGCTGGCTGCCCCGAGGGTCTCAGCCGAGGCAGACACAACACGGCCTGTCCTCCTTGGACTTCCACTCTTTAAAACTGTAGGATAAGTGAGACTATTAATCTGTAAATCAGACAGCCTCAAGCATCTTGTTATAGCCACCGAACACTGACCAAGAAAAACAGCTAAAAAAGCACCTGGCATCTCATCTGTTCTACCAGTGTCAGAGATCCACAGCACCAGTGCCGTCCCAGGCCAAGGAAGCTGCAAGTGCCGGCTCAGATTCAGCTTTGCGCCCAATGCCAAACTAGAGGTGAACTGTCAAGGACAGTACCCAGGCCTGTGTGAGCATCTCCACGGTGGAGAGCTGCCTGGGCCTCAGTCGAGGTGGCTGGCGACTGCAGGAAATCAGATAGACACACACAGAGTGTGGTGACAGAGAACGCATGCTTTCCGCCCCCCACATGAGACAAGAGCAGAAATGAGAATGCAGAGAGAGAGAGAGAGAGAGTGAGTACACAGGCCAGGGCGAAGAACTGGGTCTGAAGTCACACTACTTGCCTAGCTCAGTTTTAAATGTGAAGACCATAAGGGGAAGCAGAGTACCTTGAGTAAGTGTGAGAAGAATGGATTGCCTCTCTAGACAAAGGAACAGGGGCAAGGGCACAGGGCCCCTCCCCAAGAGCCCGAAAGGATGCCCTGGGAAGGGTCTGTTATGACAGCTGGTATTTCTGCAGAGCAGTGAGCCCTTGGCACCCCTGCAGGGAAGGAGCTGGGACACACGTGCTCTCCCTGCCCTGCCAGGGCACGGCATCTCCCAGCCAGAGAACAGGGAGCAGAGATGCGGCCTGCGTGGCCTCCCTAGAGCCATGAGGACTGGAAGTAGCACAGCGGGTAGATATTTGCCATGAGTTTCATTCCCTAGTGCCACATAGGCTGCGTGTGATAGCACATCCTTGTAACCCCAGCACTTGGGAGGTTGGGGCAGGAAGACTGCTGTGAGTTTGAGACTAGCCTTGTCTACCTAATGAGTTCATGAGTTCAGGACCGGCTTCGGCTGCAGAGAGAGACTCGGTCTCAAAAAACAAAACCACCACCACCAACAAAGAGAGAAAGCCGAACAAAGGCAAGAAGCGTCTCTTGGGAAGAAACAGAAGATAACACAGAGGAAGACCTTTGCCCATTCAGGGCAGAAAAGGCAAAACAGAGCGAGTGGCCCAGTGCTGAGAGCTGGCTCCCACACTCCACAGCATGAGGTTAGTTTTACATAACCAGCATTTCCATTCCTGTTCTGTGCCAGGCACTTTTAGACATTTTACAGTTTTCATATTTTTAAAATTTTTGCAAACATTGTATGATAGAAATATTAGACTTGGCATGTTACAAATGAGAAAAATGGAACTCAGAGATGCCAGGAAAATACACAGGGCACTTTAGATTTAAACCTTGGTCTCTTGGGCCCCAGCTTCTGTTTTCCAATTCATGGTCTAGGCCACTGCTGGAAAAGGACACAGCGAAAGGACACAAAGTGACCACGCGCAGAAGGGTCTGTGTGGCTCCTGTTGAGGATACGGAGACCGGAGCTCTCTCTCCTGAGGCAGGGGGCAACCTGGCTGCAGATTGTCACCTGTGGTTCTGGCTGCAGAGGGCGGCAGCACGAGTTAGAAGCTGTAAATAGTTGAGAAGCTGGGAGGGTGGCTTCCACAAACGGGCCATTTTCAGAACAAACATTTCTCAAATACTTCCCAGGCCTATGGGACCCTTCACGCCGCGTGCATATATGGAAAATAGAACATGTTACTAGGTCACGAGAATCCCTTCCCAAGTTAGTCTCCTTTATTACTGAGATCACTCCAGACAGGGAAGCTGGCTATGGCTGGAAGCTATACTGCTCTCATGGCCCTTGTTAATTCAGCAAATATTTATTGAACTCCGTTAGGTACTAGCCAGTGTTACGGCTTCTGGAGAAGCTGTGGCTTAACGATGGAGTCTGAAAACCCAGAGTGAGAGCTCAGCTATTAAACAAGTTGAAAAAAAAATCAAATGTGAACATTAATATGAAGACAGTAAGTAGTATGAACAGATAAACTATAATTGAAAGGCAACGTGTCTACACAGATGATAAGGAAGTACCTTAAGCACAGATGTGCTAGACAATGGATGCCAACTGTCCGTGGTAGTGGTAGCCCAAAAAGCATCCTCAGCTCCTGACCAGAAAGCACTAAGCTGGAAGGACAATAAGGTGAGATGTCGGTGGGACGGCAAAGCCCAGCTCATGTGGTGTCGTAGAAGCCTTGTTGCCCTGTTAATAGAAATCCTTGAAAGATTGTAAGTGGGAAAATAACGTGATGTATTTTATATTTCTAAAGAACACTTAGGGTGCTATGTGAGGGTGGGTTCAAGGGTCTAGGAGCCGAGGAGGGAGAGCGGGCGAAACTGCTGCTGCCGTCCGCGTGCAAAGCAATTTGTAGCACAGTCGTGGCCATACACATCGCTTGAAGATGAGACATCTGAGGATATTTTGCAGGTGAAATCTCATGCATTTTAATGGATTGCATGGGAGCTGGGGTGATGTAATGAAGAATGCAAGATTTATACGTGGGTTTCCTCTTCTTTTTCCTGAATAACTGCATGAGTGGTGATATTATTAAGCAAGAAGGGGAAGACCTAAAGGAAACAGGTTTGGAACTGCCAGAATTCCATTTTGCAAAAGCTAAGTTTGCAATCGTGTTGGGGCATTAGATCAGAGTTGTCAAGTGATGTAGGCAGATACACACATCTGGAGCCCAAGACAGACCCGGAGGAGCACGTCTGAGGGTTGTCTGATTTTATGTGACACGGAGAAGCACAACTCTGGGAGGCAGTCCATGAAGACAGAGCTCCGGGAAGACCACGAAATGGGTCTAAGCACTGAGGCTCTTAAGAACCTGAAGGCAGCTGTTTCCCACAGCTTTGACTGGCTGTGTGGCACACTAGAGCAACGTTGAAAAGAGACTTTGCTCTTCGTCACCTGGTTCCTTTCAAATGCCACCAGTAAGGAGCACTACACGGATGCCATGTGCTCCACACTGGGCATGAGGTGAGGACTAGCGGGCCCCACTCGTGTGTACCCAGCAGCACTTGCTCTAGAGGCTGAGCCCAGCTCTGTGCAGGATCTTCTCGAATAAAGTACCACCAGCGGCTGGATGGTAACTCCTTTCTAGAAGGCTGAGCCCTGGACATCTCTGAGATTCTAGTTCTGGGAGCACCAACATCCCTCACTGGCAGCCGCATCCTGCATGACTCACTTCCACACTCCCTGTTTGCTTTAACAAACACCTGTACCAAGTTCTCTCTGTTAAATTTTCTCTACTGAAATACCTAACGTGGTGTTTGTCTTACATGACTGATTCAAAGAGCCGACAGAATGTCTTGAAATGTTAAGGAAAACAGTAACATGACGTGAGCAGGATTTAGAAGCCAAAGAGAAGATGGATACTTTAATTCAGTTCACTGTAGTAACATTTTCTTTTATTTCAAGGACTTATTTATTTTGTGGGACTGAGGATTGAAACCAAGGCTATCACTCTGAACTACACTTTCACACGATTTGATTTTTGATTTCAACACAACAACTTGTACAATACGAAACTGCCCAGGTTGGGCTCGAATTTACAGTTCTCCTACCTCCTAATGTTCTGGAATTACATGCATGCCTGCAGCTATTACATTATCTATATGTATCTCAAAACATCATGCTGCCTACTTTAAATATTCATAATAAATTTATCTTTTAAAAATGTGTCAGGAAATCAAAATGATTAGAAAGCATTTTGACTTAGGGGTCAGAAAAGAGCAGGGAGGTGGGTGGGGGAGCAACCTACAGTATTAAGCTAGAGATGGTGGCCAAAGGCTCTGGCCACACATCTTTTAGAAATTTGCTTGCTTGCAAGGTGAGGCCTGGATCACATCAAGCAACGACATTCTGCCCTGACTTTGGCATAGCTTTCTTGTTTGTTTTTGGTACCTAGAAATGTACTTTATCTGTGTCTGTCATTTTGAGTATTTTATCTTCAAACAGTAATAAAACACACAGAAGTAACACAGCCTAGGTAAACATAAACTGTGCCAATAAGCAACCACCTACTCCCCACTCACTTTAAGAAACAGACCAGCTTGGTATTGTTGAGTTTTCTGTACAAAAACCTCTAACTACGTCCTCTCCTCATCCGCCCTACGCTAAAACATCTTCCCACATCCCTGCACTGTTTTACTGACCATTCCGTGGCTCTTCAAGAAAGCTTCAATATGTATGAACTGTCCCAATATTTTATTTGCTCTTACTTGCTTCTTTAATTGACAAAAGTTGCATTATTCCAAAGGAGTTCTTCTGAAACTTTGTCACCTATGGGTGACAGGATCAGAGTCTCCTTTTGTGCAGTCATAGCACTGTCTTCCTATCTGTCCTGCAACTGTCCCTCTCCACGGTCTCCTGGTGCTGCAAATAAGACGGCTATGTGGTGTCTCATGCACGGCACCCTTGCACCTGCACAGATGTCCTATGGAGAGTGGCAGGGCCTGCGCTCATCCTCTGTTTTCTCTAAGCGACACCAAAATATTTTCCGAGAACTCTTACCAAATCAGACTCCAACCACCAATTTGGAACTGTCGCTGCTCCACATTCTTACCAATCCTTTTTATTACTGGACGGTAACTGACTCTCAGCAGGACATAAACTACCTCACATTGTATTTATTATGCATTCCTTCTTGCTAATGAGTTTGGGTATATTTTTATGTTAATTGCCCATTTGCATGTCTTCTGGTTTTGTCATACTTTTTTGCCATTGTGACTCAATACTCAATGTGCACAATTTAGGGGAGAAGGTTTTATTTTTGCCTCATAGTTTCAGAAGGTCACAGTTCACTCAAAGGGCAGCCACAAAGTGGAAGGACATGGTGGCAGAGGAGGTGGGGGCAGCTCCTCACGGCATTACTAACGGGAAGCCGAGTCAAGTCCCCGAAGGAAGGAAGGAGGAAAGTAACATACATCCTTCAGCTCCTGTTCCAATGATCTGCCCCTAGTCTCAGTTTCAGGCAACATCTCTAGGTAAGGGCGAAATGTCGACAAATTTTCTGTCCAAGTGTAGTACTCATGGTTTTAGACCAATTCCCAATGCAGTCCTCCTTCCCATCCGAAATTTCTTGAGCCTGGCCTTTCCTATCCACACTTCTACCGGCATTCTGGCCCTCTGAGCCCCAACTGCAATCTCCCACCAAGCTTAGTTCAGAGCACTCCAAGGTTTACCCAGCGGGCATCCACAAGCCTTTCCAAACTCCTCCCATTACGAGTATTCTTTCTTTTGCTCATTGATTTTATGGCAGAGAACTATTCGTATAATTCTTATTGAGTTTGAAAAGGTTTTGGTATGTTCTAGATAGTAACATTTTGCTGATCATATTGATAAAAAATAATGTGTCTTAGCTTTTCTCTGTTTCTATGGCCTCCTGATTAACAGATCTCCTAATTTTGTTGCAGTCAATTTAATCAAGTTTATAGTGTGTTTGTTGTGTTTTGATTAAAGTTGTCTTGCCTACCTCAAAGTCATAACATTTTCTCATATTTCTTATGAGAATTTTTCAGAACATTTCTTCATTGATTGAAGTAGTTAATCCACCTAGAATTGATTTTTTTGGAACCATATTGTATAAGAACCTGATTTTATTTTCCATATATACAGTTGATCAATTATACCAAAATAATTATTTAAGATGTATTTCAGGAAAACCAACTATGCTGAGAAAATCATAGTTCATGTTTATTACTGTTCACATCTGCAGTGTGCCCCCAAAGTACCTGGATATTGCAGGTCACCTATAATATACAGTGTGCTGTTGGGAGGTAGGGCCCGGCTGGAAGAGGCAGACGCTTAGGGCTTCACTTGGGGAGGTCTGTGCTGGTACCACCCTTCCGTGTGGACTTGGCAACCATCTGCGATGCCATGAAGAGCTCCTCCCCTGCACCCTGCTGTGGATGTTCAACACACATGCGGTCCATGTATGGACTGAGACCTTCTGAAACTGTGAGCTAAATCTTTCCTCCTTTCAATTGTGACTGTTCAGTATTTTGTCACAACAATGAAAATGACAAAATTTTCCTGTTTCTAGACTAATTGTCTATCCCAACTAATAACACTTTTCACATTCTAACAAGTTGTGTATCTAGTCAGGCATTTTTATCATTATTTTTTCTTCTTCTTAGCTTTAATTGACATTGTCATCTCAATAGATTTTAAAAGCAGCTTATCAGATTCAATGACAAAATCGGTTAGGACTATTATACAAAATTAAAAAGAATCTATGAGTCTTTGGGAGAAGATCAACATTTTACAAACGTTAATTCTTCCTCTTCCATGACTTGGTATACCTGACTTTACAAGTACATTAATATCTTCCCATACAATTTTATAATTTTCTCAATAGAAACCTTGTATTTTTTTATTAAATATATTCCTTGGTCTATGATATTTTGCTTGCTCTTGTTAAATCTGCTTTTTCCCCAGCATGTTCTTTTTTATTAGTATGTATTTATGATACATAATATTCACATTCAACTTGAGGAACTGGTGTATATACATATTGCATCTAAATCATTTTTACTTCCTGTTCCTGTTCTCCTGTCTCCCAAATCTAGTTTGAAAAGTAACAACGTATCTTATTCTTTGTTGATATATAAACATCAAATTTATTTGGGGATGTAGGATTTATGTAGAAAACTTTCAAATCATTTTTATTTGTAAATATTTGGCTATAGGATCTTTGAAGTAAGGTATGTTTACATACATATTATATGTGAGTGATAGTTTTCTTCTATTTTTATAAATTTTACTTCTTTTCCTTTCTGTGGTACTGAGTATCCAAACCAGTGTCTTCACACTGAGCTACATCTCCAGCCCAAGTCCAGTTTCTTTTTTTTTAATTATTAGTTTTACTTTTTGAGACAGGGCTTGCTAAGTAGCTAAGTTTCCTTGGAGGGAACTTAACACCCCTGCTGCTTCTGCCTCCCAGAGTACTGAGATTACAAAGCCTTCACCGTATCTTACTGCACTGGGTAGGGCCTCCAGAATGAGAATGACATGACTTATGTTGCTTGCGACTTTTAGAAGAATTGTCTGAGGTTTTCAACACTGATACACCACAGGTAATCAGTTGTCAGTAGACATTTTTATCAGTTTCAAGTTTTCCTCTGTTAAGAGACTTCTGGGAATTACATTACTGAATATATGTGACCACTATGGATAGATTCTTTGTATCTGCTAATGGGTTTTTATCATTTTGTCTTCTAATATGTTGAAATACAGTGACAGATGCTCCAAGTTAAATTATCCTTGCTTTCCTGGGATAATATGTATTTCACCTGATAACTTATCTTTTTGTGTAGTATAGATTCATCTAACAAATACTTTAATATTTTTATCTCAATGTTCTTGAGTTGGATTGGCCTATAATTTCTTTGTTGTCCTGTCCTTGTGTGGTCCAGCAGTTCTGTCTGACAAGACTACATTTTGTAGCTCAATTTACAGGCTCTTGCAATGGTCTATTACCTGAATGTTTAGTAGCATTCAAGTGTAAAATTTCTGAGTTTTTTTGCCATTAATATTTTTGTTTTATATTTTAAGAGGAAAGATGTTTTTATTTAGGTATGACTTTTTGTTTATTTCTTTTTTGGCTCAATTGCAATAAATTATGTTATCTGATATTGTGTTCAGATGTTCAAATTTAGAGAAAGTGGTTTTTTGTATTATTAACTTTTACTTCCTGAGTATTTTTCAGGTGATTTTTTAAAAGAAGCAATGTTGCATTACATTTTTCTTTTCTGTCCTATTTTGGTTCATTCTGTTACTCATTATCAGATTTCCTAAATTGAATTTTCACTTTATAGAATTTTCTTTTTTCCTGAAGCAGGTATTAAAATTTTGACATTTTGTGTATCACTTCTGAACATCTCACAAACTTCAATAAACCAGTTTGATTATTTTCCATCCTAAGCATTTCCAAATATTCACTACAACTTTCTTTGGCCTTTGGATTATTTATAAGCACGTGCTTTAAACTTCTAAGGTTGTGGAATAGTTTAGCAAAAAATATTTTCATTGTTGAAGTCTCATATATTTTCATTATTGATAAAACTATACATCTCTGTACTAACCACCTGCTCTTTTATGTCTGTAGAGGCTTAGTCAATACCTTACTACATGGACAATTGCAATCATTACACATATGCTGAAAAAATATAGTTTTCCATTTACCAGGAATACAGTGGGTCATATATTTCTCCACTAGATAAAACCTGCTAATTAAGTAACTCTTGCTTTTTTGTGTTTTTATCATGTCAACGGTTTGCTTCCATTTGGCCTGATACCACCAGGTAGGTAATCATCGTCAAACAGAAGTGCTCCTAACGGGCATGCTGCTTTTTGAAAACATAGAGGCCTGTTGCCGTCGCCTGTTCGGGTTCAATATCTTTGGGCAGAGTCTAGAACCTTTATTTGAAAAGCTCCAAATGATTGCAATGACTAAGGGAGACCAGGTGGCACTGTTTCTGCTTGTCTCTGACGGATTCTCCTTGATTACGTCCCTAGTGCCGTCTCACAACATAAATTTACCCGAATGTTAAGAGCCAGCCCTGTTTTGAATCTATGCAAGGAGGAAGACACCATTAAAAACTCCAAGAGAGCGATGGACAAGTTTGATCTGTGATCTTAAGCAACTTCCTCAGGGTCCCAGAAAAAAGAAATCTAGGTAGCATAGCTTAGGCAGGCAGCGTTTAACCCTGGCTGCTCAGGACAGTCATGAGAGCCCCTCCCCTTAGTCTCTCTTACTGCTTATGTAGAAAATTCCAGAGGAATTCAGGACACTGTGGTCCAAGGGCTATGAGAAAGGGTTTCTACAGCAAATGATCAGAAAGGAAGAGGAAATTCTCCAACAAGGGCAGAGTTGGGGTCACTTGGCGCTCTGCAGAAGTGCACAGGCTCAGGTACTCATCCTGGACCTTCAAAACTAGAGTCTGTTTTTTTTTTTTTTAATTAATAAACAAGATCTCGAAATGACGTGCATGTACACACACATCCGAGGCAGTCTGTGGAAAGGCGGCGGGTGCGCATCTCCAGCAAGCCCCTCGGTGTGCTCACACCGGAAAGCTAGGTGTATACGGAGTGGAGACACAGGGCAGAACCCCAGCCCCTTCAGGGACGCTCAGGTCCTGTCCCACCCCCCAGCATGCGGTATGTGCACAGGGGAGTTTCCAAGGTCCCGTCAAAGGCCGTGTGTCCAGATCCCACTGCCCACGGCACGAACGAAACTAAAGCAGATCACTCATCGTGCTAAGTACGAAAGAAAGTCTATTCCACACCAGCTTTAGGGGGACGGCGAGCGGAATTCCCAGCAACACCCACCTCTTCAACTCACCCCAGACCACAGACGTTGGTGGAAGCAGGCGCCACCACCCGGGAGGTGGATTTCACAGAGGCAAGTTTGTGGCTCTCAGAAGGGTGACCTGCTGCTGGCTGGGCCGGAGGAGGGGGCCGTGGGTCACCGGGCAGTGCGCTGCTGGTCACCATCGCCAGCACTTCTCTGTGCCAGGCGTCCCTTCCGGCCCACACCCCACTCCACCTCGAGGTCCGGGTTGTGCTTTGAGGGACAGAAGACGTTCAGGCAGGCCTCGCTTCCACCACACACACACACAGGCAGCACTGTACCCTGGGGGGAGAAGTGGAGCCTCCAATCTGAAGGGGCCGGTTTCGGCCCTCTCCTGGTGGCCGAGTCCCTCTGCCTTGCAGTCAGCCCTGTGTGGGGCAGAGCCCTTACGCGCCTAGGCAGGGGGAAGCATTCCCTGAAGATAGGACTTCTCAGCCTAAAACGCAGCCCGGCCGTCATCCAACACCAAGACCACATCCCTTCCACAAGCTGAATACAATACAAAAGCAAAGAGAACACGGACAGGTCGCTGTCACCTCCAGGAAGACCCAACTGCCCAGCAGACGACTGCTGGAAACAGAACTTCTTGCCCTCTTTCTTGTTGGCTCCCTGCAGACAGACAGCCCACCTGGGCCTGTACCTGCACCTGCACCTGCTGTAGGACAGACTCCTCAGGAAGTCCCTCTGCCAGCTCCCCCGCGCAACGGGGCCTCTGCCGGTCCCCAGCCCTTCCCACTGGGTCACGGGACTGTCTGGTCTCTTCAGCAACCACAACTCAGGAAGGAAGTCGTGTAAATCATATTTTGCTACTGCAATCAACCGTGTATTTTTCTCCTTTTTTTTTTTTTTTTTTTTAAGAATGAGCAGCCCACAGCCATCCAAAATTCGAGACCTCTGCGCCCAGTTGGTACAAAGTCTGGCACTCTGTGTCTGAGTGTAGGGGTGAGAAGCAGGCCAGGCAGAGCAGACGTGGGGCAGGGCCAGACGACAAAAGGCTCCATGGTCACAGATCTGGCTGGCCACTTGCTGAAGCTCCCCTACACCCACCCTCTACCGGGGGGTGGGAGCTCCGGTCCCCCAGGTTCTTCAAGAATGTATCTGAGGACAGCATCCTCTGCAATTTTGAGAAGCCAAAATTTCATTTTATATTGTAATTCTGGAACTCAGTGAACAGTGGGCCTGAGTGGAAAGTTCCTGGTTATCACTTTCTTTCCTGCATTTCTTGAACACAGTTCTCTCTTTGCTCTCTACAGGTGGCAGGAACGCAGTATGACGCCAACTCTACTCTGTCCTTTGTGGATTTTTTGACTCCTCCTCCCCTTTTCTTGGCCTGGCGGCCCAGGAGACACTTTTCCCTTTTGTTTTTCCTAAAGTCTAAAAGTTTCATCAAGATATATGTCCTAGTTGGTGTTGCTGGGCAATTTTCCAAACACATGGTGCAGTATTGTGACATAAAAGTTGGGCATGATGGCCCATGCAGGTAATCTTAGCATTCTGGGAGGCTGAGGCAGGAAGATCATTAAATTCAAGCCCAGACCAGGCCATTTAGCAATTGAGTGAGACCCTGTCTCAAAATAAAACTAGAAAGGGCCAGGGACATAGCTCACTGTGAAGGGTCTGGGTTCATTCCCCAAGACTACACAAAAAAT
This sequence comes from Ctenodactylus gundi, assembly GCA_004027205.1. Lineage (NCBI taxonomy): Eukaryota > Metazoa > Chordata > Mammalia > Rodentia > Ctenodactylidae > Ctenodactylus > Ctenodactylus gundi. The sequence goes on along the minus strand of PVKB01003837.1, from coordinate 51,935 downwards.
GGGATAGTTAGATGCAAACCATTCTATTTAAGATCTGTAAAACAGAGCTAAGTATTACTTTAATTTTATATTTTGCTTTTTTCTTCAGAGATCTCAAGAACAAGTAACTTTGATCTCTAGTGTTTATCTTTCACTCTTTCACCTGTGTTTTTTTTTAATCCTTTTAACCTCTTTCTTAATCTTATTTACTTCTTTTACTGTGCTAGAACATCAGTCCAGTTGGCTCTGTGAACTCACCATTCGGTCTTTCTTATACTGCTTGACCTCCTCAGTCAAATTCTCTGTAGAATCTGGCCATTTGTAACCTCACCTTTTTCAAAAACATCTTGGTTCCCTTTCCCCCCTAGGGTTTCATTTCAACATAATGTTTTGAATTTAGATTCAAGGTACTCTTTAAGATCTGCAAATCTGCATTGAATCATATCTAGTTTCTGTTAGACTACTGTACTACAGTTTTGTTTCATTTTCACATTGCAGAGATGTTCCATTACTTTAACAATATTTAGTCTTACTTTCTACTTAGTATTTATGCATATTTTGTATGAATAATTCTCTCAATAATTCTTTCATTTGAAAATATTAATTTTTTCTACAATTGACCCTTCCTACATAGGAAGATTAAGAGCACTGGAAATTCTGCTAGGCTTCTAAGCTCCAGAGCATCCTTCCCTTTTGGTGTGGAGAGGATTTTCTTTGGGGATGGATCAAAAATGGGTAAAAGTAAAAGCATCTTTCAATTCATGGACCCCCTTTGGTTCACACGAGACTGCTAATCTCCTCACCTGCTGCCTTCTTCCTTTACCACCAACCCACTCAGAGACACCTCATCCCAGGCTCCATTTCCTGCACAGAATCAGGGCCTTTCAAGGGCAGTCTCTCCGATTCTGCACATTTCAAGTCTGTTTATCTAAATGCTCCATTAACCAGCACTCTGATTTAGAAGACTCTGACTCATTTCTATATTTTCTTACAGTATAATGAGACTCCTCTTCTGGAAACAATCATCAGGACCCCTCACTACTACAACACACAGCCCTCTGTTTTTTCTGCTCAGTTTCTGCCTGACTTTCCACACTGACCTGGGCTGGCTAGCTCCTGTGGATGTTTATTTTCCCTCTTACTTTTGATTCTCCTTTCAAATTGTGCTTCTAAATAAACCAAAGGTCAAAGAAAAAGATCAACACTTGAAATGAGTATATTAAATCAAAACACAATGAAAACACAGCAAATCAAAATACAGCTGCTACAGAAAGCGGTAGGGAAACATCTCCTTGCTGTGTAGCCAAAGAAAACAAAATCGTCACCTCATGAAGACAGCATCACCGCTGTGCTGACTGCAGCACTCTTCACAATAGCCAAGGCACAAAACAGTCTACCTATCCACTGGGAACCAAACCGATGAAGAAACTGTCCTATGTGTATATACAGTGAAATATTATGCAGCTCTAAAAATGAATGAGACTTGCCATGACACAGATGAGCTCGGAAGATCTTGTGCTAAATGAAATAATCCAAAGGTAGAAATAAAAATACTGTCTATGGTCATACCAAGCTAAGCACACCAAATCTCGTCCTGCATGATCTGGAATCTAAAAAGCAACCCAAGTACACAGAGAGGAGAACAAAGCAGCAGATACCAGCAGACAGGAGGAGGGAAAGAAATGGACAGGTGAAGGTCAGAGGAGACCATGGAGTAAATACGTGGAAGAACGAGGCTAGAGAGCTAGTGTGCAACAGGTCTACAGATGATGACACTGTGCCGTATTTGGGGCAATTAGAGCAAACGGATGTAGTTGCGCTTGCCACAAAATGCATAATTGTGAGACGATGCTTCTGTATAAAAAATGTTGGTCTCTATATGATTCGATAATGTCTTAAGTAAGCAAAATTAAATTTATCTTTTCTTTAGAGATTTTGGGATGTCAACAAAACCCATATATATCGAAGGAGTCATATTGAAGAGTTATGTATCGTTAAGACATAGTTGGGTTATTTTTAAGGGACGTTCTCAACTAAATGACCACAGCTTCCATCAAAAAATGGAAAACAAAACAAATTAACTCCAAGTGAATGGAAGAAAGAAAACAATAAAAATGAGAGCCAAATCAATGAAATAATTGAAGACCAACGGAAAAAAGAACATCCAGCTTCTTTGAGAAAGTCAATAGGATTGATTATCCTCTATTCAGAAAGGCTTGGGGTTAACAGGGAACAAGAAAAAGACAAAAGTTGCCAATTGCAACAAAGAAAAAGATGTCACCATCCAGGTTCCACCTACACGAAGCAGGTAATGCAGGAATGTCTTGAAAAGTGTGAGTGAATCCACACCAGCGATGAGAGAGAAAGTTCGTAGAAGACACATGCTACCAAAGCCCAGGGAGAGTGGGTCATTTGAGGAGCCCCGTATTTCCCAAAAAAGTTAAGTGTGCCGGAAATGAGAAGTGCACTCACACAAAGAAAACCTCTAGCACCGATGACTTCAGGAATTTTGTGAAACCTTCAAGGAAGAAATCATAACAATTCTCAACATATTTTCCAGAAAAGATGGAAAACACATGTCTTAGCACAGTCCATGAGGTCAATGTTGCCCGGATAAGAAATGCAATGAGAACATTACAAGGAAAAGGAAAGCTGTATGCCAATAACATATATCCACATACGTATCCAGGCACATCCAAACTGCAGCCTGCCTTGTTTTTCCTATAGTAAAAAAATTTAAAGGAATTTTTAGTACTAATATATGTACATTAGCTATATTATATAAGTTACACAAAGCCCAAGTCAGTTCTTTTTCATTTACAAAGAAATGAGTAAAAAATTGCCAAGCTAAAAGTTGGACATGTCTATGTGTATGTAATGAATCATGTCTATATATTATATGTACTGTATTATGAACAAGCAACGTTTATCCCAGGAATGATCATATTTAACACAAAAATAATTAAAATAATAGTATTGTTTATATCCTCTTAAGTGAAGAAAGAGTATTTGGCAAGAATTAGCATTCTATTATGAAAACTGTATGCAATATAGGATAGAAATGTTTTAAGTAGAACATAGAAATATATTAATATCGGTGTCATTTATAACAATTAGGATTTTTAACTAATTACAATAATTTATTATATGTGAAAATCTTTGTAACACTTTAGAATTGTGTAATGAACAATACATGTATAATTGAATTCAAGATGGATAACTAGGAACATCTCTGTAATTGTCACAAAATGACAAAGTGATAATAAGTTTGAAGTACAAATCATGGCCTAACTTTACTGCAGGTCCTGCAATCTATGTAAGATATGAAGTTTCACAATGTATGTCTCTTACCTATACAATTCAAAACAAATTGTTATTACATACTGTCAAATATTTCCTTTATTAAGCAACAGCACAGTAGCTTTTGCATTATAACATTATGAATTCAAGGAATTTTGTTTTATTTTCAAAAATATTTTATAATTTGCTTCCTACTTAATTCAACAGATTGATCATTATGTGTTACTTTCATATATTTTAATTTATTTATTGGATAAGGCAGGAATATATAAAATTGTATATTAATTGTGACCTAAAGGGTTTGATGGGTCCACTATATTACTGGGAATTATTTAAAGATTGATTTTGCTATGTTAAAAAAGGCTTATATATTTATAGCTGAAAGACTAAGAACTTTTATAAAATCAGTGGTAAGGTAAGGATGTTAATTTTCACCACTACTATTCAATATAAATCATTTTAGCCAGTGCCAATAAAGCATTAAAAAATAAAACCATTTGAATTGGTACAGAATGATTTAAATTATTAGTATTTGCCAATCTCTTCAACATTGCACAGGTAGCTCTAGTTCATGCAACAACTCAAGAAAAAAAATCATCTTGATTGGAAAATAAGGGGCATAATTTTCCTTATTTGACAATGTCTTCACAGTTTAAGTAGAAAATTCCATGGAATCAACACAAAAGATCCTTGAACTTATATGTGAGTTAAACAGCATTTTAAGGTTAAAATTTTTTGATTAAAAACCAGGGATATTTTATATACAAAAAATAAAACTGGAAATTAAAAATAAAATATAATGTATGTGACAATAACATCTTGGCTGTGAAATTATTAGAAATAAATCTGGCAAAATATCTGTAAAATACATAAACTGAAAATTATAACATATAGCTGAGAGGAAATAAAAACTTTAAAAATTGAGAAACATACAGCATTTTGGAATGAAACAGTCAATGTTTTTAAGATATTCACTAGTTCTAAGTGCATCTACAACACCAAAGTGTTCCCAATCAAAATCTCAGCACGCTACTTAAAATATAAATTGACAAAGTTTTAAAATTTTATATGGAAATATAAACTAGTTACGCTGCCTAAAAAACTGTAAAAAAGAGAAAATCAGTTCAGAAAATTATACCAACTGAACATAACAATGATTCTAGAAATATACCCATATATACATAATTATCTGATTTTTGACAAAGATGAAAAGAAACAATTGGAGCATTTGGCTGTCCTTGGGCACAAGAAGAGATGAACGAGACAGATAGTGAGAATTTAAATCCAAACCTCCCAATCTTATCCCAAAATTAACACAATAGTTATCACAAGTTTAAATGTAAAGCCTACAACCACAAAAATTCTAGAGAAAAACAGAAAAAAAAAATTTCCCACTTTGGGCCAGGCAATGATTCACTAGTTTAAACACAAAATTGAAAACAATGACAAATTAACATTCATCAAAATTAAGAGTTTCTTCCTACCAAAGGACAGTGCTAAGACAATAAAGATTCAAACAGTAGACTGGAAGGCCGTGTCTGCAAACTATATATCTGATAAAGAAGTTATAATCAAATATAACCAAAACATATAAGGAACTGCAAAAATACTTGAATGACTATTCCATCAAAGAACAAGAACAAGAAGAAGAGAAAAAGAAAAAGATATATACATGGCAAATAAGGGCTCACTTAGCAGGCACTGGTCATCTGCTCAACTTTGGGAGTCATTAGGGAAACACAGAGACACAGTATGCTCCCTTAGTGCACACTTTATAAATTAGAAGACAGACAAGGAAGGAATAAAACTCTCATTCCCTGCTGGCAGGAACTTTAACTGGCAGAAAACTGTTCCACCAGAGACGGAACACATCTCCTCAACCACGTAGGGGAAAGGGCGCCTACTAGTGAACAAAATAAAACCAAGTCAATCACAGTCATTTAAGTGGAGGAAAAAAACCGGACAAAACACTGTTTGCTGTGCGATCCCGCCTATATGAAACACTAGGAAATACAAGCTAATCTAGAGTAACAGAGACTAGAGCAGCACCTGAGGGGGATGAGGGATTAGGGAGCAGAAGGCAGCGCTCTTAACCATCCCAAGGCCAGCTTGGGGTTTGACCCACATCCATTATTTGGCTGTCAAATGACTACCTGGTGTTTTCAATCCAGACGATATCTATGTGCAGTTTATTGAGAATCAAGAATAACTCAATAAAGCTTTTTGAAAAGTTTGAAAATGCAAGATCATGCACAATCATGTGGCAAATGTATGTAGGAGAGGATATTTAAGTGGGAACACGACTCCACATGCTGGAACAAGTCAACTGGAACCTACACCAACTGAGCACAAGCATCTAAAAAATAAAATATGACTAGGAAATACAAAAAAAGAATGTCTGGTATGCGGACTGACTGAACTAAGCATTACCTCCTAGGCCTCTGTCTGCCGTATTATTCCTGGAATAGACTTCCGATCTGTGGGCAGAAGACACACATGCACACATCCGTACTCCCATATAAAGTCCTACCTCTATGGCAATCGACACAGCTGCGTGGGAGGGGCCCAGGCAGAGGCTGCTGCTGCCTGTCACGCTAAGCTCGTCTGTTATCCCTGGAGCCTAACCTTCCAGCCCAGCAGAACTCAAGGAAGTGAGCTTCTGCCTTGTTACTATTAATTTATTTTTACTTTGTATTATTTCAAACTTGTAGCACCAGTTCAGAAAAACAAGCAACAGAAATCTTCCTGCTTCTACTTCTGCTTCTTCTTACTTTCTATTGAAGGAAATATTTACAAGCATGAGACTGGATTCTTAAACCCAATTACGTGGAACTTGTGATTGCAAAGAGTAAAGAGAAAAGTCCTGATCCATTGTCCCTCTCACTCTCCTCCTCTCAGCTCCCCAGAGACAAATAAAATAAAATAAATCAACTCCTGAGGCTGTGAGGAAGCTTCATTCAGTAAAGGCACAAAATTGTCAGCACTTTGGGCTCATTTTCAAAGAAGATGTAGTATCTTTTTTGGAAAAAAAATGGTAATATTGAGGATCTCAAAGTGGATTCAGTCCCTTGTATCACATGAGACCAAAAGAAAAGAGGTATTTTTTAAAGCTTTATTTTATATAACGGAGAAAAATGTGTAAACTACACTACTCAATGATGACACTATTAAAATTAACAGAATTAATGAGAACATGCTCAAAGAAACTCCAAACAGGTTCATCCACTACAAGTCAATGTACCTGACAACTGGCCAAGGATGAGCTTGTTTCTGGAACAGATGTCATATTTATAATGGAGAAATTCTTGTCAAATGCCTTTTTTGGAAAGTGAGTTATTTTAGTGAATGATTTTTGTTAGTCACTTTTCCATCTTCACTGGGACAGCATAGACAACAATCACAAGTTAAAGGAAGAGGAGTTCATTGTGGCTTACAGATTTAAAGACCTCAATCCACGCACAAGCCACACTGATCGCACGTTAGAAATGACAGCATCAGAAGGCCTGCTGTGGAAGAAAGATGTGCACCACCTGGTGGCCAGACAGCAGATAAAAAAGGAGGCGCTAGAGGCAAGAGTATAGCCTCTAGCCAGGTCCTCTAGCACATGAAATCATGGACTGACTAACCCACCAATGAGTCTAGCACTCCCCTAATCCAGTCACCCTCAAAGCACACAAGCCTTCTGAGGAGCCTGGTAGATTTAAACCATAGCAATTCTTTTCTGAGACATCCTACAGATACAAAATATGTCTTTCAGCACTGCAAAATTTAAAAGTACACCTTGTCTTTCTCTTTAGGAAGTGAAACAATGGAATTCATCTCTTTTGGATCGAGAAATTTATTTTTAATAGGGTGAATTTCCCTTTTGAGCAGGAGAATCTGAAGTACTTTGTTTTTTCAGGCCCTATGCTGTACATTGCTTTTCTCTGCTGATAAGAAAAGCGAAGAATTCAGAATATTCATAGTTCAGGAAGCTCAAAAAAAAAAAAAAAACCTGCCCGTGAATTAATCAGGTTATGACAAATTCGTAAGGCTAAAATGTGAAGCTGTTCAATCACAAGTGACAAACTCTTGAAGTTGTGTTTTTCTGTCACTCAATATAAAGAGATAAGCATTTTCCTGTCAATTTCAGTAATTAAGGCTGTTACATCTACAATGCAATCTTTCTCTTCCAGCTAGAGAGAATTCTTGGGAACCAGAACACCACTTTCATTAGAAAAGCAGAGTATGAGCTCAGGAAGGGCCCGTTCTTTCGTCCCTCTCATTTACCCTGCGAAGCCATCACCAGCGCGTCTTTCCACCTCATTCCTCCAAAACAGGACAAAGGGTTAGAACAGACTCTAGAGCAGAGGATGGCCGTCAGAATCAATCATCTTCCTGAGGCCAAGGAGTTAAAAATCATTGAAGGTACTCCTGACAGTGTCAAAACCTAAATATGTCCGACAGCCCTGCTTCCTGCATAAAGCTCCCATGAAGCGTTCCCTACATGTGCTAAGTCAGGGAAAAATTTGTACTTAAAACACAAAGGCTCCCTTCATTCAGAGAAGACATGGAATTAATATTATTGCCTGACTGTGATTCATTAATGTAGAAAATATGGTCTGATCGTTTCCCTCCCTGAGGCATTTCTTTTTAATGTTATGCAGGGAGAAATGGGCAGGAAGCTCCGCCCTGTGCTCCCTGGAAAAGGATGCTCACCCATCTTTGCAATGAGGGATGTGTGATAAAAGCAGCTTTTTCATGGCATTGATAAAGCCTGCGAAGATGATTGCTCTGACTTCAGTTGACTTCCTCAACTGGCATATCTCAGCGACAGTCAGTTATCTCAAATAGACGGAAGCCACACATCAGGCTGAAACAGCTTCTGTGTGATGTGGAGAGCAATATGCCCAGGACTTCCTAAGAGGCCCGAAGCACAGGGCAAGTCACACGCCAGGAGTCTGTCTCTTTCCTCAGCATATTTGAGAATCTCTGCACGTCTGGAGAACGGTGAAGAAGGGGACAAGCAATGTCAGTTTTTAAATTACGTCTAAATCCTGCTGTATAATATGACAACATACATATATTCCAGAGCTAAGTAAAATCTGCAGGAAGGCTTAGAATCCATTGACCACTCCCTTCCAAACTGAAACTATCAATCTTCTAGTATTTGAATGAGACAGATTGATAGATGACAGGCAGACAGATACTTAGACAAACTACTTTAACACATGAACTTGTGATCCTTCTGCCTCGCCTTCCCAGAGAGCTGAGATTACAATACCCAAATACCCAGTTCAGGGACACTGGAGGAGGGAGCAGAGGACATGTGATGCTGAGGGCTGCTTCCATTAACACGTACTGAGCACCCACCAACTTCCGGACCCTTCTCCCAACTTCCACCCCCTTCCTAAGGCATTTGTGAGACAACAGTAAGCAAAACTCATAAAAATCCCACAGGGACATTAAATTTAAGTAGGACCAGGAGGGCTAGAGGGGAACACATAATATAAACATAATATGTAAGTGGGAAAATAGTAATTGCAAGTGCAGATAATCTGTATAGTTAAGAAGAAAAAGTTGGGCATGGTACGAGGGAATGGCACCTGAAGGAGTCTGCTGGGTCAACTGAGTGCATTTTCAACTTACAGTAGACAGTTCTAAGCCTGTCACATCAGAAAAGGACACGCTGAGCAAAGACTACAGGAAGGTAGGTGAAGCACACGGGGAGATAACTGGACGAAAGCAGAGGAAAAACCGGGGTGAAGACTGGACCATGGCTGCCTGAAACCCGGAGGGGATAAGAGGGACGGCCTGAGGGCATCGGACACGAAGACTGTGCCCCAGAGGTCACTGAGGATGGGCCACGGGCACCCTCGTGAGGACACTGGCTTTAAACATGAACGAGACACTGTCGCTGCAAGGCTTTCACAGAGGGGCGCGATCTGGCTCAGGTATCCATACCACGACTCATTCTGGCTCCCGCGCTGACAGGCCTGAGGGAGCGTAGGGCAAGAAGCAGTTAGGAAGTGCTCACTGTGATCCCAGCTGCAGGCGGTGGTGGCACGGACAGGAGGGGAAGGAAGTGTTGGATTCGGGATGAGTTCTGCAGGCAGAGCTAACGGCTGCGTCTCCTGGCAGGCAGAAATCACGGTGACTTCCCGGCTTCTACCCCAAGCAGCTGGGAAAACAGATTTGCCACCGACCGAGAAGTGGAAGGTAGCAGAAGACGCAGGTAGAAAGAAGACGACTTTTGATCTACAGGGGGTGAGAAGCCCAAGAAAAGATGCTGAGTAGATTACTGGCAAGTGAGTTTGTAGTTCGTGGGTGAGGCCTCACCTAGAAACGAGCACCAGAGAACAGGCACGAGGGAGCCCACTCAGTGTCACGAGACGGAACAGAGGAAGAGGTGAGAGAGAGGAGGAAGTCAGGCACTGAGGCTCCGAGTCACCATGGTGGCACAGGCCTGTGTGACCCAGCACTTTGGGAGGCTGGGGCAGGAGGAACACAAATTTGAGCCCAAGCTAAGTAACTGAGTAAGACCTTGTATCAAAATTAAATAAATAAAAGGCTTGAGATGTACTCAGTGCAAAGGCACAGCGTGTAATCCCTTACATCGGAAAGACAAAAAAAGTCAGAAGAAGAGGAGGAATCAGGAAAAAATACTGAGAAAATTAACCATTAGGGTAGAAAAAAAAACCTCAACTATTTAGTGTTTCAGAAACCACATGAAGTCAAGGTATGACACAGGATGGAATGCCCAGGACAACGAAGCCACGCCCACTTCTGTCCCTGAGAGAGTAGTAGCTGCACACATGGCCTATGCTGGTGCTGGCTTTTGGAAACACTGTCCTGACTCAACCTTCCAAAACACATGGCTCAAGGCAGTCCCATCCATGACATTGGAGGGACCAGCCTAGCCAGAGTTACAGCCAGGGCAATGCTGACCACTTATTGAAGGAGGGAAATCTCCCAGCTGGTTAGCTTCCCCAGTCCCGGCCCGGCCCCCGGCCTTCTCCCATGGATCACATCTCTAAGTCCCCACACGTCCCAAGAGGGGTCCACACATGTTATGACACTGCGTGCACAGAGACTGCCTTACCCGTCCTTGATCTCTCCGCCCAATGTGTGTGTTCTGTCAAACTGCGCTGAACAACGTATACTTCACTGTATCTCTCCCCACTGCCTCAGTAGTGGGAGGAGGAGAAGTTATATGGGAGGAATCTGTGTTCCTTAAGTGACTTTAACACAGAGTGAATGTTGGAGTCCTGCCACGGCTAGAAAAGCTTCTGAACCAGAAGAGGGCACAGAGTTAGGGAAGCCCAAAGTCTCACGTAGCCCACTGGCTCCTTAACGTGAGGAATATCCGCTTCCCTGGACACCTCAGGGGAGGCAGCCACTTCTCCAGGGTGCACACCCATCACACCACATATCCAGGACACCTTGGCCAAGTCACCACTCTGGAGCCACGTTGGAGGCTTGAAAGCTCCACTCCCGGTGTCTCCAACATCTCACCTGCATTTTTGTGGGGACAGCACCCACACACCAGGAATGCAGGGTGATCCTGAGTGAATTCTAAAAGTACCAGCCTCTCTCTCACTCAAGAGAAGCCCGTCTGCCTGCTGATTTAGAGGCAGGTTGTAAATGTCTCTTGTACGGAGCAGAAGGAGCTGCTTTCTCTCTACCCCGGGAGAAGCTCAATGAAAAGAAGTGGGGCGCGAACATCGTTGGCCAAAGGATGGCTGGATTCTGATTTAGTAAAAGGCGTATAATCACCGAGTCCTAGCAAAGGCAATGAGGAGACAAGGCCACAGTAAAGAAAAATATCACCTGGGCTTTTCTCAACTAATAGGATCATATAAAAGTGAAATGGGGAATAAAAACATTGTGATGTTGATGGATTATGATGAGAATTGAGTTGAAGAAAATAAGTGCTTTAAGTCATCCAATTCTCTAAATAACACGGGAGACCGGGAAGTCGATGTGCTCTGGCTTATCTGCACCAAATCTGGAAAATGTGGCGAGATGACTAACTGCAATTTCACAGTGACATGATGGGCCCCAAAAGCAATTCTCAAGACAGCTGGTCTCCTTGCAGAGATAACAGACTCAGACGTAACCCAGGTCCCTTCAAAGGGTCAATTCAGCAGTCACAGCCGAAGATCAAGTTTGTAATTGTTGTAATTTCGCCTTCTGCTGCAGAGAGCCTCAGGTCAGATGAGGCACTGCCCAGAAAGGAACAATTTTCTCCATAAAATTATTGTCATTACTAGAGCTTTTAGAGAAGGTGACCAAGCCTTTTTTTTTCTTTTCAAAGTTCCAACTTTGCACCACCATATCCAGTATTAATTTAAGAAAACTTAAGCTATTACCACTTGCCAGCTTTACAAACTTTGCAACTCTATAAATACTAGTAGCTGAAAGGCTGATTTAGGACGATATACCTCTTTTATACAAGGATATTTAGGGAAATGTGTCAGTATACACTTCCAGGGTAACTCCTGCTATTGGTTTGAGAGAGAGGTGTTTACGACCCTGTCACTGCTGTGCAGTAACTGTGCACACACTCCAAGTCCTGCAATATCCTCATGATTCGGCTGGGGCACTATCACAATTCTTGCAGACCTGAAACCTAAGTCTTTCCTGTCTAACCAGGAAAGAGCTATTTGCTCTGCTCCTCTAGACCCCCAGGCAATTTTCAAAACTTGGAGAATCAGAAAGGTATGTTGTACTCAATTAGCTTGACTTCCCAGGAGTTCTGACAGTAGAGGCCAACACAAGCTAGATCACATAAGCAACTTTTCCAAGACTAGGCAGTCTATCAGTGCCAAATTCCGAGTCAAGTACTACGTTCTGACTCCAGAATAGCACTTTATACTTTCATGTGTTTGGTGTACAGAATCTTTCTGCCAACCACCCAACTGCAATGTCTGAGATTAGAGAAGCAACATTCATCTAGGACTTTCTGCTTCCTCTTCTCATTGTGCTCACCACCACAATTACTGCAAAGCACACAAAGAACAAGTTTCTTAGCATAATCATTATCCAGGGCCACATAACATACATACTTCAGGGATCCGCTTAATGGCTGCCCCCCGACTTAGTCAGCAAGGGCGAGCAATATCTGTGCCTACCCCTATCGATACTGTGAGCTTCCTTGCCACCAGCAGTGATGTGATAATTACCAGATGCAATCAGATCCAAACCATAAAACGCAATTTTCAAATATTATTGAAAATGAAATGGAGTAAAGTTTGCTGCGGTCTTATGAGCTACACTTAACTGGAAAAGGAGCAACACTCCACTTTCTGTTGACCTACTTAAGATTTAACATTTAAAGGAAAAGTTAAAAAAAGAAAAAGAAAAAACAAGAAGACGAGGATACCCCGTACTCCAAAGTCAAGGAAGCACCTGTCTTTGATTCTCAACAGAGGGAACTGGATCTTCAGCTGCCGTGTGGATACGTTGTGGGGTAGGTAAAGAGGCACTAACGAAATATGCATGGCCAGCCCCTTGCATGTGCTCAACATCATCATTTCAAAGGCCCATTTAAAAACCTGTTCCCATCTTAGGGTCAATCACAACCACCTAAGAGATATGAAGGTTTTTCCTAAACTTGCAACTCAAGACGCCATGTTTGGTTAAAAGTAATAAATACTCATGTACACCTACACACATACACAGAGAGAGACTCAGATGTAAATAAAAAATAGCCAGCCTTACACACACACACACACACACACACACACACACACACACACACTGTTTCTCTCTTATTGAAATCAAAGAGGAATAGTCAGTCTTAAAGGCAGCTCCTCCTCTGTCAACGGTTTCTATGATAACTATTGATTTGTGTTCTGGGGGAGAGTCAGATCTCAGCTGCCGGCCTCACGCCACAAATATGACTCCCTATTCTTCAGTACCGGATGTCTGAAGAGAGTGGCAGCTAATGAAGGTTCTTTCCTGAGCTGCCCCAGTAAGAGCAAAGCACCTATCACTCAATCAACGTGGGCACACAATACCAGGGTGCTCCAGGAAGCGCGTTTTAAGGGGAGGATGCCCGAAAGGTTGTGGGGCAGAAGCTGTCCTTGAAAAGCCATGGCGGACTACCGTAGCGACTCCTCTAACCGAGTTTCTGCTCCACACTGGAGGGCCTTACTTCTTCCCCTTTAATGTCGAGGAAGAAGGGGTGGAAATCTGCCCTGACAAAGCCACACAGGGAATTCTCTTAAAATAAACAGCTAAACCTCACCGTAGGCTCTTCCTGCCATGGACATATTTTAAATGTATTCAATGTTAGATGACTGTTAGAAAAATGACAAGTGTCTGTTTTCCTTAAACTCCCCAAGTGCGTGGACCTAACTGACAGCCGTTCGGAGGCATGGAGGAACTTCCAGCTTCAGGGTTTCCATAGCAACGTGTCCCCACTGCCACTGCTCTGCGGCTCACAACCATCACTCAGGGAAACTCGCATCACATCCACCCCGTTAGGCTACCCAGGAATTTCACCACCGCAAAGGGGAACAAATCCAATTTACCAAGCCGGTACAATTTCCTGCTTCAAGGACTGAGCTTCCAGTTCAGAGCTCCAAGAGCTTTTTGTTCAATTAGATGAAGTTTTTTCCTTCAGTGTGGCTGTGAAGGATATTTATTGTCCATAAGGCTCTAAGCCCAGGACGTGCCACGAGTGCCACCCAAACTGCACCCCTCGTGTGGCGGTTAACATTTGCCGTACTTCTCATCTATGTCACCCACAAACTCCAGGCTCTTACAATCCCCTAGAAGAGAGGACGAGGAAGCGGGCAGGGTTGCCCCACAAGCACTTGGCCCTGGGTCAGGGGTACCTGAGTCCCAGGCCACTTCCGGCTCCGTGTGCGACTCTGAGGGGCTGCATTCCCCTTGAACACCGTCCTTTTGCAACACCAAGAGGAAGCATGCCAACCCAACAGCACCGGGCACACTCGGCATGTGCATTACGTCATTCAGTCCTCAGGGCCTGACGACAGAGTTCTTACTCATTCTAAGTCATGTGGATGAAAGCCAAGCTAAGTGCTGTGCTCAGGGCCACAGAGTTTGTAAGTGGTGAGGTCAGGACTGCAAACTCCTGCCTCCAAGTTCTCCCCACTGCACTGAATGTTAGAAGGAAAAGATGCAGAGGGGATGCCCTGACTTTCCAAAAAGAGGAAGGAATGCAGGATGCACAAAGGGCGGACTTGGTTCTGAAAGCCTTTCAGTTGGGAAATTCTCCCATAAATCGTTACTCACAAAAGGCTGGCTAGCATTTAAAAATCAATTGTTCCTTAAATGTGTCTGTCGCCACCTTCTGGGCTGTGATACTCACAGGATCCTCATCTCTGTCCAGTGAGAAGCGAGAGGCACCCTGGTGTCACTTATTTGTCCATAAAGCTCTCTGCTCAGACAAGATGGCTTGGGTCGGTGCTAATCGATTTTTATCAGTTAATTGAATCGCTCGTTGCTCGTTTACCTGGGCACCTCCAGTGGGGTCTCCAAACAGCCCTTGACAATCAAAATCTTGCAGATACTGGGTTCACTTCCGGATGGCTCCCTTCAAACCCAGGCACAGTGGTCAGGGGAGTCCAGGCCTGATGTTCCCCGATGGGGAGGCAGACAAAGGAAAGCCTGATAAAGCCACGACAAATGTGCACTTGAGGCTTACTGTTTACACTGCTCTTCATTGGAATAATTGTGTTGCAGGGGCTCTGTGTTCACCTTTCTCCGAAGGAGGATTTCAACACATTACAGAAGCACAATCTGTACATATGGACTCAGGGATTAAGTGAATCAGGGCACCTGTGCAGTCACTAACTAGTCCCCCAAAACAGGGGTGGGAAATCGCGGGTCCAGCTAAGAGCTGCCACGCTCCATGACTGACAGTTCAACACCTCTCCTCGTAATTCACACAAAACAGACAGTGATGAGGTTAGAGGAGAAAGGGCTACAGACACACAGATCAGTGCCAATGAAATATGTCACCTCAGATGCAGCAGAGAAAAAGTGAAAAGAAAAGCAAGCCATAAGACGACATAAGATGAGCTCTATCCAGGCAATCTTCCCAATACCCTAGTCACCCCTGCCCTCACTAAATCTGAGTTGAGAATCTACCGTGACTCTCTGCTCTCGGTGATCCCAGCCATCCCACTGCCACCAAAGGGGAGAGAAAGGAGTCAACAGACTGAAAGCAGGAAAGCAAAGCCAACTCAATCATTATTCACCGTTTCTACAAATATTTGTTCTGTTTTCTCTCTGACCCAAACACTGGGGAAAGGGGAATAAACAAAATATTCCCATGGAACATCACACCGGCAGGGCAAGACTTAATAAGCTAGGAAATATTTGTGTCAGTCAAATAAGTGATGTAAATAAATCAAGGTA
Organism: Ctenodactylus gundi; assembly: GCA_004027205.1. Lineage (NCBI taxonomy): Eukaryota > Metazoa > Chordata > Mammalia > Rodentia > Ctenodactylidae > Ctenodactylus > Ctenodactylus gundi. The sequence continues at coordinate 36,284 of PVKB01003837.1, read as the reverse complement.
ATGAGCAAAGGGTTTTTATTTTAATAGGACAGCCAGGAAGGCCTGCTTGATGAGTAGAGGTATGACCGGAGACTTGGACTGAGAAAATCCAGCATTGTGATACACCAAGGGGAAGAAAGTGTCCACCCATGCAAAGGCCCTTAGGTGCTGCCTGTCTGGGCTCAGTTGCCACCAAGCAACAGGGAAAATGGCTTGAGGAAAGTGAGCAAGTGATACAGTTTGGGACCCCGGCAAGCTAAGTCTGAGGATAACGTTCATGTGCCAGGGGAAAGAAACAGGACCGAACAAAGAAAGGAGAAGTTAGAACAGGAGGTGCTCTCAGCAGAGGCCTCGGCCAGCCTTCAGGGAGCCCTCAAGCTGGGACCCAGGGTCCTGACTGCAGCAAGGCAGCGGGCTCTCTGCCTAGCCATCTGCCTGTTATGGGGTGCAAGCTGCCCAAGAAAGGGGCAAAGTCTCGGGGGAAGCGACTTTTTCTACCAGCAGACAATTTTCATGGGGCACTGACAGCCATACAAGTAATCATTTCAGGCCTGAAAGGAAATTAGAGTAACACATCCCAGCATCCACTTCACCAAGGGGAGAGTGTAAGAGATAAAAAAAGAGATACAAAGGGCACCAGAACTTTCCAGACACTTGATAGAATTGGGATTTATCCTGGGTAGTCAGGGAGGTTTTAAGGAGACACAAGCCAGTCTTCCATGTCTGTGGGGTCCTCCTCCATGGGTTCAACCAATATCAGTTAAAAAGCATCCAGGATCCAGGCATAATTCCACCTCCCTGTCATCCATCCAGCTACCTGGGAGATAGAGCGAAGAGAAGTACGGCTTCAGGACTAGTCTGGACGATACAGTCACTATGTCTCAAAAAAAAAAAAGCAAGAAAAACGTGTCTACGCTGAACAGGAACAGACTTTTTGCCATTATTCTGTAAATAATACAGTGTAACAACTATTTTCATGTCCTTTAGACTCTATTAGGTATTATAAGTCATCTATAACCTATGTAAACTCTACAGGAAGGTGTTGCAGGTGACATGGAACATTCTACATTTTGAATAAGCAGTTTGAGCATCACAGATGTTGGTATCCATGGGAACTCCTGGAACAAACCCCTGTGGGTACCCAGGACAACCGGATTTTCAAAGGATCATTCTGGCTGTTGGCTTGCGAATAGACTATGCAGCTAGGGGGTACAGGTGGAAGGTTAAGCGCGACATCATTGGCACAGAACTTAAAGGAAACACAAATTGCAGAAGAGAGCACAAACACACAAAAGGGCAGCAAAGCCAGCAGAGTCGCCTGGACAACGAGGACACAGGACCAAGGCCTGGCCCTTCACATCTGGAAAAAAAATAAAATCCAAGGAGGTTGTTTGATTCAGGGGATCAGAGACTCAAACTTTTTGGTATGTTTGGGACAAGAAAAACAGAGGCTGAGGTGCCTTTTGATGGTCCTCAGGAGAGTTTAGACAGAAGATCATGGTGTTCAGGAAAGCTGAACCCGTCAGGAAGCTGAGAACAGAAGGGAACATCCCTTTGCTGAGGGCAGGGTTTCGGTGGTCCAGATGTGTCACACCAGTAGGGGGACAACATTGTGCAGAGCACAGGCCCACCTTCAGTGGTCAGTGAGTGTGGGTGAGGCTGGTGCCGTCAGAGCTGGAGAAGCTGTGGCTCAGGAAAGGGCCTTACAGTGTGGCCAAGTGTCTTAATTACTTTCTCATGGCTGGGACACAACACTCGAGCCCCACACCTTAAGGGAGCAAAGGTTTATTTTAGCTCGCAGTATCAGAAGGTCTCAGTCCACTTGTGGGCTACCTGGCTAATGGTAAAGGGCACGACAGAGACCTAGACAGAATGAAGCTGTTTGTAGCAGGCAAGGCAGGATGGGGACAGCAAGAAGGGTGGGGCCAGCGAGGGAGTTCTTGATTCTTGACTAATCATACTCGCGATACACACACCTGCAGAGGCTCCTTCCATCAGGCCCCACCTTCTAATGGTTTCATCATCTCCCAGCGACACCCCAGCTGGGGTCCAAGTCTTCAACACAGGTCCAAGCTTTTCAGGGATGTTCAAGATCCAAATTATTGCAGATCTGTTCCTTAAACATTAATGCGTCAGCATCTGGTGGTGAAGGCCTTTGGGGATCACCAGGATTAGATGCAGCCAGGAAAGCGGGGTCTCCATGGTGGTGGTAGTGGATTTATAAGGACAAGAAGAGAGATCTGAGCTGCCACGCTTATTCTGTCTTCTCATATTCCTCTGCCATGTTATGGAGTAGCAAGAAGCCCTCACCAGACCCGGAGCAGGTGCTGACAGCATGCACCTGGACTGTGCAGGACCTTGAGTGGCCAAAGAAGAAGGCTCCTAGTTTATCATCTGGGATCTACCAAGATCTTGGACTTCTAAATTTTCCTGTGGAATTCCCATCAGATAATGGGACATCCAGGGTCCAGTGCACCCAGGTGGCTCGTGCAGAGAACAATTAATGAGGCAGCCTATTGCACATCTGCTTGCTGTTACAAAGCAGTGGCCATGCCCTGAGGGTCGGGCTCTGGAAACACATAGAAAGTGACATGATACAGGGATATATAAAGGCCTTTCTGATCCCTCTGACTTCCCACCTTCAAAGCTATAGGCTAAATAACCCTCTGTTCTTTACAGATTACCTGCCTCATGTATTTGTTAAAGCAACTGTAAAATTATAGAATAAAATCAAATTTCAAATGATAAAACTTGTAGGATCCTGGCACCATAAACCTCACGTGCTAAATTCACAGTGTTAAACTATCCCACAGCATAAAAATATAAAGCAAATTATGAGGAAAGCCATTTCACACAAAAATCTCAGGGCCAAAAAGAAGGAAACAACACGGAATAACAACACAAACAAAAGTAGGCATAAACAAAGACAGAAATAATAAATTTAATAAATCTGACACCTGATTCTCTGGAAATATTCATAAATGAGACAAAATAATTCTGAAACTAATCAAAGAAAAAGACAAAAGGCATACATCAACAAAATTGGAAAGAAGAAAATTATAAAGGAATACCCCGCACACTTGTAAAATAGTGCCATCCAAAAAACTCAGTGGAAAGGATAATTTCCCCTAAGACCATAATACACATAAGTAGATACGGTAAGTAGAAATCTGAACAAGCTAAAAGGTGATAGCTATATGGAAAAACGTTAAGAAATTATTCAAAGGAAGGCCTATTTTCCAATCTGCCTTATGATTTGCTTCTGACTCCTTGAGTGGCAGGGAACATGAGTAACCTCAATAGTGGGATCTGTGGTTGGCTCCTTACACAAACAGAAAGGCTGTGGAACTAAATGGGATCATCAATGAACAGCATACAAGTAGACTTGATAAGCAGAGAGAGCTAAAAAGACCCCAACAAACAGGGAGAAGAAAGGTCAGGTACCCAAGAAGTCAATGAGTTCACCATCAAAGGCTCACTCGGGGCATAATGGGAAAGGCTTCTCCTCACAGCAGAGGTATGGTTGGATCCAAAGCAGCTGATAAGGCTGAGACCAAAGGAGCCAGAATCACAAAAGAACAGACAGTAATTTAGTCTCCACTTACTCAGCATTTTAGTAACCTAAGGTCAATCCTGGTGCAAAAATTGTAAATCGGAATGCCCAGAAATGACTAACTTGTAAGTTGTGTAGGTTGACGGAATCCCACTCCATCCCACTCAGCACAGAGGACCCTTCTGCTATATACCTCCAGCACATAGTCACTTAGCATATACAGGTTTTCAGGCATCCACAGAGGGGCTTGGAATGTATCCCCTGAGCTTACGGGGTGACTAGTATGATCGAGCTCTCTCAAACTCACAGAAAAGAAGATCGCAGCTATTTATTAATGTGGCTCAGGGTTCCCAAGGCGAGGTAGGCTTCATAAAAGGGTGCAACCTGCTGCACTGTTTAACCTTGGAATCCTAAAGTCCTTCCACGGCGTGACAATGGTAAGAACGTAACTGCCCAAGAAGGAGGCTCCGTAAGTGGTAAGAGGTGGACACTGGCAAGACTGTTGGACTCTGCCCTAACCAAGCCTGCAAAGAGAAAGCCACCACCAGCAATGGGCAAAGACTGCAGACTTGGGAGGTAGCTGACACAAGCTGTAGGGAAATGCAAACACGCACCTAACCCAGATTCCCAGTCACAGACACGGGTAGTCTACTTAGGGATGGTAGAGCAATCCTGTGTGCACTGAGAAGGCCTCAGCAATAGGTGCCAGGCTGAGCTTTGAGTAATGCTGTCCATAAACACACTGGTGCTGGTGACCGAGCTGCTGTAGCAGGAACCAACAACCACATTACCCTGACACTACTTCTACCACAAAATGGATAACCTAGGCCCAACTGGTCCACCAGTGGCTCACAGCTACCTAGGGAGATCTAAGTCAGACACCTGCATCCTGGTATCAAGATGACGTAGCAGTGGTGGTGGTGGTGGTGGTGGTGGTGGGGTGATCTTAAGACTTTCTGTTGGAGAAGCTGGGTTCATAAATTAGGTAATTGTCAAACTGAAAGGGGTACAAAAATTTAGAGTATCTACAACCAGTGGCCATCTCTGTAGACATGGGGTAGTCACCAGAGGAAGTCCCCTCTCCTGTAAAAGGACTATGCAGTCATAATTTCCTTTAGACAACATGGCACACAGGAACATGCCCACACATGGCAGACACAGGCATAGCATACCTCATAGGCATTAGTTCTCAAAGAGACCTGCCCAAGTAAAGCTACCGGTTCATCACCCTGAACATGTTCCCGTCACAACGAGGCTGAGTTAGCAGACGTCACTTCATATGCCTTGCTGGCATAGGACCAAAAACCTGCCTGAAATACTGGCAAGGAGTCTGGCAAGAAAGTTACATCATCCAACTAGTGGCCCACAAAAGAAAAGCACCTGGAGTGGCTTAAGAAGCCACCTCTGCTCCCCTTTAAAGAACCAGAATACAATGTGCTGAAAAAGACACGCCATTGTTAGGTAATTAGCTAATGTCTAGCCACGGCTGCCAGAACGGAATCACAGCGACAAGGACAGAGCAAAGCCATCTGCCTGAAGTGAGCCTGTCTGCGTGGCAAGCACCACCAGGTAACGTTTATTTCCTGGCATGATCCCATTTGCCTGGCACATCAAACACATGATGGTGAACGGTGCAGTCTCTCCAGCACCCCCAGGGAATGGGCTCCAGGACCTCCTCAGACTCTCAAATCCGCCGGATGCTGAGGATTCTGGCTTCTGTGAGGGCCACACTGACCCTTCAGCATGGATCCGAGAGACCCCACCAATGGGATCTGAACTGTCTCAGGGCAGGATCAAAACCCAAGACGGGCGAAGTCACACGTGGCCTCCCAACTCTGGGGTGTCTCTGTGTGAGAAGTGGAGGACACTGAGTGGAATCTACTGGCACCTCTCCAGGCTCAATCACTTCCCCACCAGGCAAATGCAGCTTCTCCTTGTGGTTTCTAGCTTATTAGGGATGCTGGGAGAGCAGCCCATGCTTCACACCATTAGCTGCTTGCTCCTTAAATGGAATCCGTTAGCTAAATATAACCAGCAGCCTTGGGTAGTTCGCACTAATTGTGTTGAGCTGCTTTGTTAAGGTAAATAAGAGAAGAGAAACAACAAGCATGCACACAGGAAAGTCATAATTTTCCTGTTTGCCCCAGACACTAAGCACTTTTGGTATTGTTTAACGGACTTATTGGCTGTCAGCTAAATGGGAAGACAGGACACAGGGACCCGCTGCATGAGAAGCCCACAGGTGGGCACTGTTCGGTCCCTGGTCCCCTCCTGCGGGGAGACGCGGAGCCGAGGTTCTTCAGCGTGTGAAGCCGGGGATGCAGCTACATGCCTGCCTGAGAATGAGCTCCGCCTGGGAGGTTGGTCAGACTGTCACACCTCTTCCACATACTGTGACAGCGTAGGCCCAGACAGAAGAAGGGGACACTTGTCCTCACCCTTCAGCTGTCCGGTAAAGGGTGCCAACTACCTGAGACAGCTCCCTCGCCCTGGACGCCCAGCCACTGCCAACCAGGCTAGTGCTCTCCGGCCTCCTCGGCCATGGATTCCCACACAAGCATGATGGAAGAGCGGTATCTACAGAGAAAACTGCATGGATTGATGTGTGCATGTCTGCTCAGTCCTACGAGTCCCCTCCACTTGGTGAACCAGGCAATCCACGGCATTTACAACCTACAACGGGCCCAATAGTTTAGACTGCAAGAGTGGAGTTCAGATTCCCCCAGATTTTCAGAGAAGTTGAAACGAGAGACGGTATGCAACCTGCCAAATATTTTATTGGTCGTATGTTTTGCTGGCCTCATATCTAGAACACACGTGGTATTTCAGAACATAGAGTATAACTGGCTGATTGTATCCAATCACGATGCATCTGCTAGACCTTGTGTTACTGAATCGCACTGTACCTGTTTAGATCATTTACAGTTTGACCATTCCCTAAAGAAGAACAGAATATCATGGAATAAGAGCAATCCCTGTATCTTCCTCAGAGCCCCTGCCTGTCGTCCAACGGACACAAATTTCTTTTGCCTTCTGGGACCTTCTTCCTTCTTCCGGACTCATACTACACCTGCCGTCTGATTCGGTTTGGCCCACCACTGGGGAACAACTCTTCTTTTCCAAAGTTGTGACCAATACGGGGGAGACAGAGGCACTGTCAGGATTTCAAGAGTGAATTCCTGTGGACAGGAGGCAGGCAATAAGGCTGCAACCCACGTCGACATGTGGAAGCCGACATGGTGCTTAATTCTCAAACAGAGCTTGCTGGATCTCGCCAACCCCTTCATTCTTAGGAGGTGACATCGACAACTGCCAGTTGATTTTTACTAGCCTTGAATATGACTTGTCGTTACATAAGAAAAGGTGTGCATATCTGAGGGATATCTACCAAAGGAAGCAGGTGGAGTGCTGGGATGTCTGGAATTGATTTCAGAAGACTTCAGGTGATTTATTTTTTTAAAGTAAAGAAAGATTACACAAAGTAAGTGTGTGGGTAAAACTCAGTGATTACTGGACCTTGGTGACGGATACCCAAAGAGTTTTTTAAAAATATTTCCTGTTAATTTGGAATTGAAAAAAATCTATTTTCAATTAGTGCACACACACACCTCAACAAACCTTGGAAGGATTAATTTCTCCTTCAGAGGTGAATCGATTCAATATGGAAGGTACATGGGCATCTCAACATGCTGGAATCTCAGATGTTGTGGGGTGGACTTCATCTCAAGATGTCCGTGTGCAGCACAGAAACCCACGTGCCCAAGTGGCATTTCCCTTACGCTCCTCTGTGAGGCTGCAGGCTCCAGTACACTTAGGAAACAGATGCATACATATGTTCCTTCCGAGTGACTCTTCACATACATCAGCACTTAAAAGGCTCTGCTGAATCCAGCAGGGACAATGTACAAACACCTTCCTGTTATCTGACCCTGTTAATCTGAGAGACTAGAGAGCTATGCATGAGGAAGGGGCAGAAATGCGTAGCCCCGTGTTCCCTTGAGGGCTTCTATCTGCCACGCGTTGTGCTAAGTGGCTCTCCTGATATCTGCAAACCTTTGTCATCTCATGCATTCTCACGCTTCTCTGGTTCCCCCACCTACAGTACACATTAATGCTTGTCTGTGAATTCTCATTCAATAATTCATCTTTGCTGTCATAATGGAAACACTGCGTGGGCAAAGTTACGACATCATTTCTTCATCACCGGTGCCTACTACCAATATCCCTTTCATCTAACATGAGTCTTACCAAATTGCAAGAGCTTGACAAATATTTTCAATGTAAGTTAATGGACTATTTCATTAAATTCTTGTGACAGCACTAAGAGGTTGTGTGACTCACTTTTTCATGGCTAAGGCAAAACTCCTGTCACCACAACTTAAAGGAGGAGAGTTAATTTTGGCTCACAGTTTCAGAGGTCTCAGTAAACGCATGGTTAGGCAGCTTGAAGACAGAAATGACAACGGCAGAAAGGGCTTTCATGAAGGAAAGCTGTTTACGGTCATGGCAGCCAGGAAGCAGAACGAGCAAAGAGCAGCCAGAGGAGGGACAATCAGTGTCCCCTTCCTGCAGCATGACCCTCTTCCTAACCTCACATGAAATCATTTGTAAACTAACCCATTGGTGATTGTAGACTCTCATGATCCAATCTCCTTCCAAACATGTGAGATTTGGGAGGGGAGAGATTTTTAAATCTCAACTGTACCAGGGGATATTGTTCTCCCACTTCTATGGAGGAAGGCCAGAAGATCACAAAGATGAAGTCATTCTTTTTGACTGTTTCAAACTAGCAAATGGAATGTCTGGTATTCACAGTCAGTTTTATTGAATGTGCAAGGTGCCCCATTTCTTCACTGACGAAGACTGAGAAACAGCACTGCCACAGTTCTGAAGAACAAAATATGGGAGCACAAAATAATCATTCTCCAGTGAAGAAATTTGCAGAGACAATCTCAACGAAAGTCAGCATCACCAGTAACAAGATGGATGTATATCCCATGATGACCTCTGCCATGGCGTAACAAGAAGGGTGCAATCACATCTTTCCCATCCACACTTCCTTCCAGTCACGGTGAAATACCAGACAAACTTACATTGATACATTTGCTACAAAATACTTAAGCAATTCTCTTTGAAAGGGTGAAGGTCACAAAACAAAAATGTGACAAGTGCGCCTGACTGCAGCAAGCTAAGAAAGCATGACAATGAAATGCAGTGTGAAATCTTTGATTGGCTCATCAAAGAGAACAATAATATTTATGGGAAAATTAGAAGAAATATGAATAAAGTTGAAGTTTACTTAATAGCATTGTACCCATTTTAATTTCTTAGTTTTAATAGTTGTGCTGTGCTTACATAAGATCCTAACATTAGAGAAGGCAGAATGAAGAGAAGTTTATCAGTTTCCCAGTGGTTCTGTGAGGAATTATCATAATGTGATGACCAGTGATGCAAACTAATTATCTTAAGGTTCTCGAGTCAAAGGCATCGCTAGGCTAAAATCAGAATGTAGATAGACCTTTTTACTGTTGAGATCTCTGGGGATATTCTTTTGCCTTTTAAAAAACTGTGTGAGGTGCACACAACATAAAAATTAGCATTTTCAGTGCACAACGCAGGATCCCATAGTACCCTTATGTCATTGTGCGACCATCACCAACAATCCACCTCTAGCGCTTTCTATCTTCCCACTCTGAAACTCTGGACCTATTAAATGATATGTTCTCCTTCCTTTTCTGCCTTCTTAGGCTGCCCATATTCTTGGCTCTTGGCCCACTCCCATCTTCAAAGACTGCAGTACAACATCAAATCTCACATGTTTTCCAACCTCCCTCTCACCTTCAAGGGTTTAAATATCCCCACATGCACATGGGACCATTGGGAAAAACGAGAACTATCTCCCGATCTCAAGAACCTGGATTCAAATATAGCTGCAAAGTTTCTTTCTACATTTAAGATGGTGTGTTTGCATGTCCTAAGGATTAGGACATACACATTCTGGTTGAGGCCCATTATTTTTCTTCCACAATTTTACAGCAACTCTTGGTATTACAACTTGTCTTGGTTACTTTGTCATGGCTGTGACTCAATACCTGAAATGCATCTATTATGGGAGGAAAAGTTTATTTTAGCTCAGCGTTTTAGACGCACCTAGTCCGTTCATGGGCGGCTGGCAACAATGGAAGCACGTGATGGAGGCAGATGGTAAGGCAGCTCCACACGGCAGTGCAAACAGGAAGCCATGCCCCTCAGGAAAAAAGTAGCATATACCCTTCCAGGTCCTGTCCCAGTGATCCTCCCCTTCCAGGTCCAGCATGTGTTCCACTCCTTTCAGGTTTAGCTCCAACTCCACCAATGTTGTGTAATCTATTATCTACCACCAGCCTGTCTTCTACCATATACCTATAATCCACCACATGGCCATAATCCACCTCTCCAGAATAAGCCCCCATCTCCTAAAAGCACATGGTTCCATAGATAACCCATAATATCCAAATACATGAGCCTTTTGGTGGACACTCCAGACCCAAATCACAATACAACTCATAAAATTTTTAAATTTTAAAGTAAAATTTTAAAAAGTTAAATATCTACAGGAAAATCTATACAGATTGCACTAAACCCCACAGATTCACAGATTCTCAAGGTTTAATAGGAACCAGTAAAGACATTCCTCATACTGACCACATTTTATATAGATTCCCAGTAATCTGCATCTATGGAGATATAGGGAGAGATTTGTCTTAGTCATTTTCTTGTCACTGGGACACAACAACCAACGGTCTCAACCTGAATGAGAAAAAGTTTATTCTAGCTCAGAGTTTAGAAATCTCTGTTGAGTCATGGCTGAGTGTCAGTGGTAGAAGGTCACGGGAAACGTTCTTAGCACAAGAAAAGATGATCACGGCAAGACAGGAAGTAGAGTGCTAGGAGATGCCAGCTCAAGAGTACCCATTAACAACACTCTACCTCCAATGACCCATCCCTCCACCTTCTGACAGCACAGGAAATCATCAGTGGTTTAAGACCTCTGATCCCGTCAGCTCCATACTCCAATCTTCTTTCAAATACATGAGGCTTTCGGGGAGGGGGAATACTCCAGATCCAAACCACAACAGAATCTTGGAAATTGAACCCTGAAAACCTCTCTACAAATTGCTTGGCATTGAGGTAGCTAAGATGGAAAGCTGTTCCACCACTCCGCTGACAGGTGCTTGGCTTGAACCCAATTTTCTACGAGAACCTACAGCTCTCTCCTTTTTGTAAGAAGCTATGAGTTTTTGTAAGTTCCCAGTGTCCCAAGATGCATGTCCCAATTATGCACTAAACAAACAGTACCAAGCCTCGGGTTTCATGACACTGAAGTCACAGTATCTTATTCCTCCATGAACAAACACGTTATCTGTCAAGGTGCACAAAGAGTGCTAGTAACGAGACTAGGGTGACTCTGGTGAGAAGGCTCGTAACCAGGAGGTGGTGACTTGGCTGGGAGGGCTCACGAAGGTGGTGAGCGACTAAGGCTTCTCCACCAGAGCACAGGTCAACACATCTCACAGTTCCCAGTTCAGGTGTGTCTTTCTGCAGGATGCCCAGAAGCCAGGGACAAAGGATCTCACCTTGAGGACTTCTGTCTTGCATCATGTTGTAGTAAACCCCTTTCCTAACTAACGCGTGTGACCTTGCTGACTTTTTTTTAGCATCACAAGAAAGAGTTGACAATAAACCTCATCCGTCACCTTACATTATTCATTCAGTTGCCAAGAGAGGAAAGAAGGACGCAGTCATTATTTTTTTTTCTAGTGTGGGGGACTGCCATTTGCAGACCACCACTTGTAGACCCCAAAAGTGGACCAGGCAGTGTCTTGTGGAGGGGGGTGAATAGAACTCCAATAGCAGCGGCAGGCTGAGAAAATTTATTTGCAACCTTTCTCACCAAAGGGTTGTTCTTTTTAAGCCCTGTACTACTCAGTCAAAAATGAATTGAATGTTTTCTTGGCAAAATCCTATGACTGGATAAATGGATTTGCTGTGGAAAGTAAGTAGACAGAAGCAAGGCAAAAAGTAGGGAAACACCCTGACACCTCGGCAGACTCTGCAAATCATTAGAGAATTAGAGGGAAGCGGTCCCCCAAAGATAATAATCTGTAGGGGAAAACAGAACAGCTTTCAAATGATCTTTTTAATATTCTCAAAGGAATTCAAAACATATCAGCTTTTAAAAAATAATAACTGGTGTCTGTAGAGCAAAACATAAAGATCCACTCTGCGAGAGATTCGTTAGTGCCATGAAGCAGGAAAAGGGCTTCAAAACAAGGAATTGCCTTCAATGGTCCAAATTTTTTTTGAACTTTCAAGAATATGAAAACCAGATAAAAATGAATTGACAGAAGAACCGCAGTATAAAAATCAAAATTTCAGAGCAAAAATTGAAGAGCAATGCTAATGGTAGCCAATTTCCCAAAACAAAAATTTTTTTCTAGAAAACCCAAGAGAAGCTCTGACATACACGAAGCCAGGAAAGGGTAGGGCACCACCAAAGGAAGCGACTGAAAACGTAGATCTTGCGTAGCTACAGAAATAGTCCTTTCCTGATATCTCTTCCATTCTAAGACCCAGATCTTAAGGAAGCAAGGCTTTTGATCTCACATTGAAACGAAAACCTTGTGCTGAAGGAAGTAGTGAATGCACAGAGGGAGAGGGGTTATGTCGTGCTAACCCGTCTAAAAGAAGCTACATGAAGTGACCCTTGTTGAGAACTCCCCGGTGGACGCTAACAAAGGGGATTGAAAATGAAAGGAAATACGGTAGACATGACGGTGTACACTTGCCACTGGGAGGCAGAGGCAGGAGGATCTTGAAGTTAAAGTCAGACTGTCTCGAGATATTATTTTCTAAAAGGGTCTGACTTGTAGCTCAGGGCCCCCTCAGCTCTGTCACCAGTACTATAATTAATCCACCAATCGGTCAATTAATTAAAACAAAAACAGCCGAACAGCCACAAAGAACAAACTCCACCTCCCAAATAAAAAAGCCCCTTGCGTCACCCTGACCATGGAGGCACCCGCATTTGGCAACCCCACCCACCCCTTAACACAGCTGATTTATGCAAGACCTCTGCCACTTACACAGATCCACCCACCCTGCTTCCCTGAAGAGCAGGGGCTGGAAAACCAGATTCCTCCCTCCCGACTCGTAAGCAGACAACGGTAGTCTGGAGGACGATTCAGTGGTTAAAGCTCAGCACTGGCTAAGTCAAGCACTAAGTACCCGAGTTCAACTCCCCAGTGACTCATAAACCGGGTGTGGTGGTGCACATCCGTAATCCCAGCACTCAGGAGGCTGAGGCAGGAGGACTGCCATGAGTCCAAGGCCAGCCTGGGCTCCATAGTGAGTTCAGGACCAGCCTGGGCTGCAGAGCAAGATCCTGTCACAAAAACAAAATTAAATTAAAAGTACACAAGAGGGTGCCTGGCTGTGCAATCTATGAAGATAAGGCGGAGGCTGGGGACATTCATTTGAGGGAAGTGACGGAGATTTGGGGAAATGGGTGGAGGAAGTCCAGAATTTCACTTTGGACATGTTAATGTGGTTGGAAGAAAAATACCAAATATCAACTCTTAAAAATACAGCTGGTTTAAACCACGCCCCTCACAACTGAAATCTCTGAGTTGAAAACAAAATAGAATGCACGCTGCTTTTATAAGACACCACCGAAAACCAAATGAGATGGAAACATTAACATTAAAAGGTTATTCGAGGCTACAGTGGCTCTCTGCAAATGAATGTAACTCAGGGTCAGTCATTTCAGCATCAAAGCAGAATCCAAGGCGAAATGCATTCAGCAGCAGAAAGGTTACTTTCCATAGATGGAAGGTACCATCCATAATGAAGACCTAACAATCAGGAGCCTTTGGAAGTGAACTACGTACCACCCAAGTGTAGAGCAGAAACCACTAGGAATACAGGACGAAGCTGACAGCCACCATTACAGCAGAAGACTCTCGGTGCTAAGGAATGCCAAAGGCAGATTAAGCAGGCCAGAGATGAACACACGTGGAAGCATGTCAGCAAACAAATATGTAAGGAAGGACAGGGAGGCTGTAAACAGCGTGAGGAACACACGCAGCGGATTTCTGTGGCACGCGTTTTGTGTCACTAGTCCTAACCCAACTCGCCATCTTCTTTTCCCCAGTCCTGTTCACCTGCCTCCTCCTCTTTCCTGCACCACTTCCTGTCTCTTTGCTTATTTTTAAAAGAAAACAAAGAAACTGGATGGAGCGAGTCTGTATATTCCCAAGTGCCTCCAAAACCTTCAGAGTGACGGGGAAGGTGAACCAACAGAAAGGTAAGGAAAACGCTCTCAGGCTGTGCAGGAGCAAGTCGGCGTCACTGCAGAAAGTGCGAGAGAGCGAGCCCAGGCCCTATGCCTTCAACCTCGCCACAGGCAGAGCTGGGCTTCTAAAGGAGAGTTTGCAATTGGCCTGTGACCTCGTTATTTGTTCTCATGAGGCTCCGCCTGCCTGGGCCACCACCAGAACTTGGCAGCTCGTGAGCTGACTCCGGGCCTCGGCCAGGTGGGCTGTCATTTCAGATTTGTCTCACTTTTTCCCTCCTGCTAGTGAGTTCTGTAGGTGTCTTTCTTACAGGGACTATGGAAGTCCTTCTCGACCTAACTTTGTTCCAAATGAGAGCTGGGGAGGTGTGTTTTGAAGGCTGGAAGACTGACAACTGGAAACACTGAAGCAGCCATCTGCAAGGCTTTTGAACCAGCTGCAACTTAGAAGAGTTTCCAAAATCACACTTAGGTTTGGTGAAGGCCACAGGAAGTCCCTGGAATCTGTTACAACTAGAGTTTATCACAGGGAAAAGATGCAGATTACACGGGCCAAGGGTAAACACGCACCCAGGGCAGAGGCCAGGAGAGGCACCTACCTCAGAGATCCAGGGCACACCTTCCTGTGCAACCCAGGCACTGTGACTGTCACAGAAAATGTGGGTGACAGCACTATCAACTTGAGGTCTTGCCTGACCTTCAGGTTTTTATTGGGGATTCATCACACAGGCATAACTGCTTGACTGCATACACAATTGATCTGAGTCTCCAGTCCTAATACTAAGAGACTCTACACCTCCACCTCACATCACGTTTAACTTTTCCCACATTTACGACTGTGGAGGGTGACCAGCCCCCACCCTAAATCAAATCCCATACTCAACATGACCTAATGTCCCCCAGAAAACAGACACTGCTACAAGGCATGACATATCAGGAACTTAGAAATGACATTCCAAAACACAAGGGCAAAAGGCCAGACTTCTTTGGCGGGAAAGTTCAACGCCTTATGATACACAGGGGCTGAGCTGGAGCCCAGCAGACGGATAATGGAGACCTGGAGGTCTGGATGGAAGTCAAGAGAGTAACGCTAACAACTGACACACGTTAAGCTCTCCAGGGTGGTGAGCACTGCGATGCATCCTTCAGTGTACCCCGCCCTGCAAGGCCAGTCCCCCAGTGGAGAGGGGCACCTGGGGGCAGAGGCTGTGGGTCTGGTGTGTGGTTGCTGAAAACAGACACTCCCTCTGTTGAGAGGCTGTTGGTCTGGTGTGTGGTTGCTGAAAACAGACACTCCCTCTGTTGAGGGAATGTTGAAAGTGACAAAAAGCATGGGCTAGTCTCAAAATCCCCTTCCAGTAGCTCTAGGAAGCCACCCCTGGAGTGGAAACGCAGGCAGGCAGGGCACCGAATCTGCTGTGCTCATTCCTGCACGCTGAGCACTGAGAAGATGACCGAGAGATAAATGGTTGGTAGCTAAATGAAACTTGTCTAATCTATGCCTTTTTGGTCCGTATAACAGATAGCAGAAAATACATCTCCCTCCTAGGGATGTTGGGAGAATGAGTAAGTTAATGCCCGGCGGCGGCTGGCTGCCAGAACGTGCTCAGAGCACAGCAGCTTCGGCCAGTACCATTGTGACCAGCACTGTCATCCTCCTGTTCGGCAACCTCCCAGGACAACAGCCTTACACGCTGATGGAAGCCCTGTTTCTTAGCGTGCTTTCTCCTGCTTTGACAAAGTAGTAAGGAATGGAAAATTTGTAACTAACGAGATATGGGCTTACAGTTCTCGAAGTTAAGGGCATAAGATCAAGGGGATCTTGTCACAAATGGTAAAGGCCTTTCTGCTGTCACTTAGCACAACAGAAGGACCAGTGAGCACCAAACCAAACATATCCTTCCTATCAGGAACCTACACCCGACGTAACAAACTCCTTAGCGTGATAGCAGCATTAATTCTGTCATGCGGGGACAAGACCTGACCTCACCACGTCTTGAAGGTCCTAACTCTTTTCTCTTTTTTAAACATTTTTGTTTGGTTTGGTTTTTAAAGATAAAGTCTCCCTATATTGTCACATTAGGCTTGAACTCTTGGGTTAAAATGACCCTCCCACCTTAGTCTCCTATTGTGGTACGGCTCTAGAACATTTCCCAAAGTCTCATGTATTTAAATGTTATAGACTGTCTACGAAACCATGTGCTGTTAGAAGACTGGGGCCTAGTCTAGAGGGGTAGATTAGGATAAATTAGGATTAATGGTGTGTAGTGTATTCCACACCTGGATCAAGGAGGGGCCAATCACTGGGCCGAGACCTGGAAGAATAATACATACACTGCTTTCTGCCTTCCCTGAGGACTAGTCTCAACTAGTCCCAACTCGCCTTGACTCGTCTTCCTGTGTGTGGTGTCGTGAGAAGCTGCCTCCACCTCTGCCTCTGCCATGTGCTTCGACTGCTGCCAGCTGCCCCTGAATGGACTGTGACCTTCTCAAACTATGAGCTAAAATAAACCTTTCCTCCCCTAAATTTGTGGATGTCAAATATTGAGTTACAGCAACAAAAAAGTAAATGAGATATCTCCCAACTGCTGAGACTATAAATGTTCACCACACAATTTTTAACAAATATTTCTCTTTGCATGGCACCCAGGTCCTATCTCACAAAAGTGGTCAACCTGAGTTTGGAAGGAACTCATTCCGAAATGTCGTGTGTACCTGATTGGGATCCCTCTTCACGCTCAAGGTCTGCACTGGGAAGTGTCAGTAGAAGCCAGGCACAGGACTGCCAGGTGAGGGGCACCGCCCAGCACGCAGCACAAGCTCTGCTCCTCCTTGGCAAACCACTTCAGAGGCCTTCTGTTCATTTCCTGGTCCATTTATTTTTCTGAACACATTAATGCTTCCTTCTATGTTATCTTGATTTATCTTGCTGCTCTTCGAATGTTTAAGATTCATAATCAGTTTATTTTTAGCTTCACTTAAAAAAAGTGTAGGTGTTAGAGGCTGTAAATTTTCCACACAAGCAATCTACCATAGGCATTTGCCATAATATGTTACCGTTGCTTCCTGGCTTGTATCTGCATATTTTATTATTCCCTGCTTTATCCTGTGATTGACTGTGATTAACTTTAGGACTAAAAATTCCATACTCCTTGGTATAAATTTTCAAACACAAAAACACACTGTTGCTCTGGATCTCTGGTTGAAGATATAAATTCTGAGAACTCTACAAGGTAAAACTCAAAAACAATGAGTCAGGCAGCATTCAGAAGCAAGGTCTGGATTCTGCATCCTGAAACGGCCACGTGGAGTTTGTGAGATCGTACGTAGGGTTCTCTTCTATGAGGCCCTTCTTTTGCCAGCACAGACACCGGGCCCAGCTCCCCTTTCCAAAGTCTCTCCACACTGGGAGAGAAGCCCAAGCCAGTGCTCACTGCGGAGTACCGGCCGGGATTTGCGAGAACACAATTTGCCTTGGCCATGAAGCATGAGAGGTGCTGGGGATGCATCCTAGTTTTGACCATGCTTGTCTTACGATTTTGCTACTACAAGCTTTCACTTTTAAAACTTAAGAAAGTGATATCTTTATATCTTGTTTAAGAAACTGTGACCATGGTTAATCATGCTATGTCAACTTGAATGGACTAAGAAATGCAGAGCAATTAAAATGAATTAAAGTGAAGTCCGGCTCTGGGTGTGTCTGCAGGTGACTGACATGTACACCAATTAACTGAAGGGAGAAGACCCACCCAGATGAGGGTGGCATCGCCCAATAGGCTTTTAGCCTGGATGGAACAAAAAGGGGAAGGAGAAGGATGTGTTTCTGATTTGGAAATGATTCAGTCTTCATCACTGTCTTCAGACACTGATGTTAATTAGGTGCAGATGTAAACACCATATAAGTAAATACAGCCTTCACCCTTGTCTAGCAGGATCTCTCTTTAGAACTCCAGAACTTAGGTCTTCTCAGGTGCTACATTGGCTTTCTTTTAATAAGCATCATATCCACATGACTACATGGGTGTGGGAGTTGCCATGGTTTCTGGGCTCTTCACACTGGCACTGTGTGTGGTTCCATGAGCCTGGGAATGACTGTACATGAGATATGTTCACCCCATGTCCCATCTTTAGGGTTTTGTGCTGTGTCGGACCATCAGATCCTGGGTCTTAGTGACAGACCAGCATCTGTGCTGTGGTGCCAAGTTCCCCCACCAGATAAGGTGTCTCCTGCACACTGGAGCTATAGCACACTCACCACCCAGGTGTTATTTCTGACTTTCAATGCACCTGAAAAATATCTAAGGTAGTTGTAGTTCAGCGGAGTCTCTCAGGCTTCTAATCCCCGCACTCTAGGAGGCTGAGGCAGGAGAACTGTAAGTTCAAGCCCAGCTTTGGTAACTTGATGAGACCCTGTTTCAAAATTTTTATAGATATTAAAAATATCTATATATAGCTATATCTATAGCTATATATATCTATATATAAGGAATATAGCTCAGTACAGAGGCTCTGGGCTCAATATCTACTAGCAAAAAAAAAATAGCCACATAAAAATCAGATTTCCTTATTTGGTGTGGTTGTAGGTAATGACCATTTAATTTAAAAATTTAGGGTAACAGGATTGGGTGTTTCAATTTAAGCTATCCTTTCAGAAAGCAAAAGCAATTTTACTACACACACACACACACACACACACCTCTTCTGTTATATTATTATGTTTTAGGTGCAGAAAGGCATGATGGTGCATGTCTATAAATGCACAATTCTAGGAGGTTGAGGCAAGAGGATCATAAATTTGAGCCCAGCATGCGCAATTTAGTGACTTAGCAAGGACCTGTCCCTCAATAAATAAATAAATAAAGCTGGTGACGTAGCTTAATGTGAAGACCCAGGGTTCGATCTAAGTACTGGGAGTGGAAAGAGGAGGGTTAAAAAAATAAGAAGAACAGTAGGTGGAAATGCCCAAAATTGCATTTATGTAAAGCAAAAAAGTCTATAGACCTAAGAGAAGTCATTGTGACTCTAGTCAATTGTACTGTATAGTGTGCTGGAAATTTTCCAACAATAAGAGTATATCTCCATATGTTTCATCATCACAAAGGCCACTGAGTGAGGAGAGGGGTGCAGTGTACCTGCAGTCATGATGTCACTCCATGTGTGTATTAATCATCCTGTGTGCTCCTTGAGCAGACACAACTCTTACAAAGAAGAGGGAAAAGAAGAAAGAAAATTAAGTGTATTTACATTCTTTGATGCAGTAATTATATTTTAATATTCTGTCCTCAGGAAACATTTTCAAATACAGAGAAATATTTATTGATGGAGATATTTATCGTATTCTCACTTATTTATGAAAATGAATATTGAAAAAACTTAAATGTTCAGCAATTGCTAAGTAATTTATATTATCCCCATCTGTTGCAATATTATGTAGTCATTAAAGTTGTTTATAAAGAGGTGGTAACGACACATATTGTAAAATCAGATGTGGGTAAAAAATTATAATTAGAATAAAGAAATGTGGCAGAGTAAAAAAATGAAATAAAATTGACTCAAACATTATTGCTTGTACATGAGTAGTGAGATTATGAGTAACATTTCTCCTCTTCCCATTTTGTTTACTTTCTAAATTTTACAAGTTTTGAATGAAGCAACTGTCTTTGTTTCAAAGGAAGAAAAAAAGGAAAACGGTGATCTAAAGAATAAAGTGTGAGAACTGGTGGAAGCGTATTAACCTTCTCTCTCCTTTTGACCCTTTGAAGGGGTCCACTCTAGAGATTAACCTTCAAAAAAAGGATCGTCACTGCAGTTGATTATCATTCACCTAAGTAGGATGTCTTCCATATTTAACTAAACTCCCAGAATATAGAAAGTTGAGTAGAACTTCATGTTTTTAGTCTTGAGATTCAGCCTAAGGTCTCACTGCTCAATAGCACAGGACTAAAAACGCACTGGCCAGGTTGCTTTCTATTCTTTCCAAGGTTATCTTTATCTCAAGACTCCATTGTGCATCCTCGATTCAAGACAGAAATCAGAAATTCTCACTGCTTCTCACACTTCCGTATGACTTACTCCAGAACTCGAACAGTTTTGTCCTTGGAAGATCCCAGGATCCCAAGGCTACAAACCTGTCCAACCTTGGTGTATATCATCAACAACTGCAGACTATGATTTGAGGAGGCTGAAGATGAACTCTCAGTCAGACTCCAAGAATGCCTTGATTCAGTATCTTTAGAGCTGACCCCAGTGCTAGAGCACAAAATTACACAGAATCTCTTCCCTGAAAGCTGGTATGTATCCAACATTCCCCTCTGCTCCCCAAGTCAGAGCCATCTCTTGGACAGCTCACATTCCTGCAAATTGGTGTCGATTTGTAGCTATTTGGTTTATTATCACTGATTCAGGGGCAATTTAGAACAGACTTTGGCAGGCTGTTATGATAACAATCTGCCCCGTGGTGCTCCTTATGGAAGGGACCTACTTTGCCAAGAAGATGTATTAACTGTGGGTGACTGAGTAAGAACACAATTAAGCTGTCAAAGTTCCTGCTGGACCCTGCTGGGCCTGGGCATAGTAAATCTCAGGCCTGTCTGTCTCGCATATTTGCCACAGTGCCTGACCAATGAAAGGGCTCCTTCCTTCCTATGTTTGGTCTCCAAAAATATCAATAAAGACAAGAGCTAACTAGAAAGGAAATGAGGGCTTGAGAACCCGGTGGATGATTCTGGGTGGCAATTTTATGTCCCACCTTTGCCAGAATCATTCCAACCAACCCAGGAGAAGCCAGAGTCAGCCCAGAAGCAAAGAGATCCCAGAAGCATCAGTGCCACCAACATGGGCTTCACGAGTCTCCAGCTCTGGTCCAAAAAGAAGCCTTACCTAAGACAGAAAATTCGAGCTACTGATGGCCAAGATGACAAATAGAAACATGTCACATATCTTCTCATTGTCCCTGGAAGTAGAGAATGTCACATGGCATTTCCCTAGCCAATTTTGTTTCTCTATCTATCATCCTAGTCTTTACACTTGACATCCATAACTTAAGGGAGGAAAGATTTATGTTAGCTCACAGTTTCAGAACGTCTCCCACAGTCCATTCACGGGCAGCTGTCAACAGTAGAAAGAAGCACATAGCAGAGGTCGAGTCAGAGAAAAGTTCTTCAAGCCGTGACAGACAGAAAGCCAGGTGAGGAGAAGCAAGTTGTTATCTGGAGATTCAGGCAAGGCCAGAGCTCTCTCAGGAAGAAGCTGAAACCATGTTTCTTCTTCTTCCTTTTATTTAGTTCAAGCTGCCAACTGGGCCACTGACAAATAGATCATATACTCCTGAAAGCTCTGCCCTCAGAATGAATTTTCTAATCTCAACAAGCTGATAGAATCCCTCCAGCTCTAACTCCAAGCAACCACTCCTTCCAGTTAGGCTCCACCTCCCAACATCACATGGTTCCATTGGTATTCTACGACACTCAAATACACGAGGCTTTTGGGGAACACACCAGGTCCAAATCATAACAGGGGGTAAGGTAGGCTTTAGGAATACATGCACCTGGGACAAAAGTTTTCATTTTCTGACTCTTGAACTGGCTGGGTAGTGATCTTGGTGAGTATCAGACAACAACTTAGTGCTTGAGATACAGGTTTAAAACATTATACCTGGAGAGGTTTTTCATGATGAATCTCAAAGTTGGGCAGCACTGGCAAGTGGTGTGACGTACTTCTGGGAAAGTCCAGAAGCACCTCTAGCACAGCCCCCGTGTGGGAGCTGCCATCCTTTAAAAGGAGATGCCAACTCTTAGTTTGCACATTTGAGGTCAAAACAATAATTACTGAGCCTTTGCTCTGATGGGCATGATCAAGATCTAGCACATTGATCTACAGCTATTTTAGCAAATTAACAACCCACACTTACATTGTCTTGGAGCTCACAGAGCTCCGTTTCTTGTCCTGGATCACTCATCCTAAAACGAAAGGCATTTGGTCTCCATACTGTTGTCTTGGCTGTGCGCACAAGGTGTGCTCACGTGTGGGTTCATTACAAAATTTGAACACTGGTCCTTTCTAAACCATGAAGTGAAATCAACAATCCTGGATTACACGGCACAAAACATATTCTATTTCTGTGGGTAATAGTTCAGTCAAACATCAGTAAACATCAGTGAGCCTGTGAGTTCCACTGCTCCTCTGGGATATCCGTGGGTTCTCTCTCTGTGGGAAGTCTTAAATCCCACACTGAACATGCTTTTTAAGAAAGCTGACTTTCGACTTTAAACAGACCCAAAAGGCATTTCCTCCAAAATCCTTAAAGCAGTTTTTGTTTTTTAACACATTACCACGATTTATTAGGTGATTTTACATGAATCATATAAAAATGATCTCAAGAGCGCTTTCAACATCTAGTCATCTACCTACACTTTTGTTTTATTCTGCCAAAGATTAGAAAAACTTTTCTTTTTTTCTTAACATTTTATCCAGAAACAAAGGATAGAGGGGTGAAGGTCTATGCGGTAGAGCTTTAGTCATCCTGAATGGGTTGCCCCAAGAATAATTTTCTTTAAAAAAAAAATCCCTCATAATAAAGAAGCAGAAATCCATGTTTAGGAACCACAGATGTGGGTAACTGAAAACTTGCTTTCTTAATCTGGACCCCGTACACTGGACAGGCTCCCAAGCGGCCCAGTCTGTACCCCACCCCACCCCAACTGCACCTTCTCCACCTGTGCTTTTTTTCACAGCAAACAGCAATAACTTAGCCCTTTTCCCTGTCCTTCTGGATTAATTTCCCAAGTTTAAAACAGTTTTTTTTTTCTTTTTGGGCTCTGCACTAGCTGAGCATTTCTGTTAGCTAATAATGGTATATCCCGTTTGCCATGTCTTTGCCCTGTACAACTGCCGCCCCTGCTTCCATGGCGGTAAGCCAGAAGTGTGCACGACGTCTGGACGAAGCTGTATAGTGTTTGGTTGGGATTCCCAGGCACAAATTTAGTCTTGTCAATTTGTTTATGCCTTGGGGAAAAAAAAATTAGTTTACTAAGTGTTTCACATAACCACCCATTTGACCAACCTGGAAACTTAGAAATTTTAAATTCTGGTTATTAGTACCTAAATATTAGCTTATTTTTTTCATGTGGTGTACTTCATATTTCACGCCTGGAGTTTCACGCCTGGAGTTTGCTTTGTTACAGGGTATCTGTATTCCCTGTATTATTCAGGCACTACCTTGAAAATAGATAATGTATGACTCTGTTACAGATTCAATAAAAATAAATGGCAAAAAGCAGGAAAAAAAATTAATTAGAATTGTGTAAGGTGGCACATGTCTGCAATTAGAGCATGTGGAGGCCGGAAGATGGCGAGCTCAGGCCCAGCCAGGGCCCACTGGTGAATTAACATGTCCCCGTCTCCATAAATACATAAATACATAGCCGTGAGGAGCTGGACATGTGACGCTGAGTCACAGCCCAAAATTCAACCTAAAGTACAAAAACAAATGCGAGTTACATGATGATGTTGCTCATGTCTCAGCACAAGCCCACCTCCTCCAGAGAGGCTTCCTTGACGCCTACTGGCAGCACCTGCACCCTCCTCACTCAGGGGGGAATCACCTCCCATTCCACTGCAACACTCTCATCTGTTTGGCCACTTCTCACTTCTGCCCTGTGGGTTCCCACAAGTCACGGGCAGGGAGCTTGTCCCTGCCCACCTCTGTCCGTCCACCTGCAGCAGCCTCCGAGATGCCGCAGGAACTCATGTACATCTGCCAGATAAACACATTTTAAGTGTTAGGGCGAGTGGAAAAGACCCCCAAAGTGTAGACGAGGAGGCGCTGTGCTGCCCTGCCAAGGACCGGGGCTCCAGGAAAGATCACGAACTGACCACGGCTGTCTGGCTGAGCTCAGAGCTCAGGTCCTGGAGTTTCTCACCACGAAAGTCACTCTGCACTGGCCCACCCTCTAAGATCAGGTAGGCGGCAGGGCAGGCTGAGTGGTGCGGGCACCTCCCTCTCTAGACCCGCTGAGGACACCCCCGGGGCTTCCCTGCATGAGCCCACACAAGGCACGAGGAGCAGGAGGAATCCTGGAACAGGAAGGCTGGAAGTACAGGGAGTTTCATGTGTTCCTAGCCACAGACTGGGAGCACACAGATTGCGTGCCACAGAGCACCGTCTGTCCATCTGTCCTCCTGGGAGCCAGAACTGGCCTCTCTAATCAACTTCTGCTTCACAGTTCTTTGTTGGAAAAGGAAAAAAATAAATCAGATCTCCGGTAAGAACAGAGCATTTCGTTCTTCAGCAACAACTTCAGACCTCATTGGTAAACTAAACAAATACAGAATATCTATTCCCTTGTAAAAGCAGAAAATCAGAGTGACTAAAATAAGTCTCTAGCTAGGTCTGGGGGTGCAGGCCTATAAGCCCAGCATTTGGGGAGTTTGAGCCAGGAGGATCTCAAGTTTGAACCCAGCTGGGGCAAAGTAGTACCTTAGCAATACCTTGTCTCAAAAAAAAAAAAAAAAAAATGGACTGGAGATGTTGCTCAGTATGAAGATCCTGGTTTAGATCTTTCATACAGTGACCAACAACAACAACAAAAGTCTACATAAATGACTATGGTGAGTAATATAACTCATACATTACTATTAATAGAATAAACTATTACAAAAATTTGAGAAAGCAATTTAAAATCTTAGAAATATTTGTATCAGGTCAATACCTTAGAATTGTTATGTTTTGTCCAAGGCCAAGAAATGCCATCCATCTTGCAAGAACCACAGGGAAGTCAGGCCTGGGAGACTGAGGCAGGAAGATGCCAATTTTAAGCCCGTCCTGGACAACTTAGAGAGACTCTCTTTCAAAATCAAAACAAAAAAAATGGACTAAAAATGTAGTTCAGGGCAAAGGCCCTTGGTTTGGCTCTCTATACCAAAAAAAAAAAAAAAAGAAAGAAAGAAAGAAAGAAAGAAAGAAAGAAAGAAAGAAAGAAATGGGAAGATATGTTTGAGACTTTTGTAGGTAATGGATGCAACTTGAGACCATCATGCTCAGTGAAGTGAGTCAGAAGCAGAAGGTGAAATATCGAATGGTCTCTCTGATATGAAAAACCCAGATCACAATAATCATTTTGTAGAACTAATTAAGGGAAGTAATGGGAACTAGTAGGGAAGGGTAGAGGGTAAAGGGTCAAAAAGGGAGAGAGGAGGGATTTGTAATTTTGCCACAATATGCATATGCACAAAATACTCAAGATCACTGTAAACATTATGTGTTGTATTTACATATATAAATGAAATGGGAAAAGAAAAAAGAACCATAGGTGGAGACAGGTATAGTTAGTTATTAGACAACTCTACTACAGGTGGCAGTCATGTGTGTGGTGGAAAGGGTGTCTTAATAATTTGCACAGAGCTGCCCTACCAGCTACTGGCAAGGGGGATTCACATACATGAACACAATAGCCCCATTTCTACAAAGTCTACACCAAGTAGAAAATTCCCCATCGTGGAAAATGTTTTATTTACAAAGATGTTCATCACAGCATTACTCAAACAGTGCAAACAACTTAAGTGTGCAATAGCAAGGAAATGATTAAATCAAGTGTGATACACACGATTTGTATTTATGAACTGCTTCTAATAACATGGGGGAAAGCTTCTGCTATATTATCATTATAATTTTATACTTAAGGATACAAAATTCTCTATAAAGCATGATTGGTGCTATGTAAAGCAAACAAAAAATTTCAAAAGCTATTCATAATGTAATTGTAGGATGGTTATAAGCAGAAATACATATTAGCAATAGCTGTTTGGGGTATAATGCTCCTGATGCTATTTTTGCCTTTCTAACTTCCTGTATTTTCCAAATATCCTAATGAGCGTGTACTCATTTACACTGAGGTACCTACCAATAAATTAAGAACAGAGAGTATTTAGACATCAGAGGCAGAACGAAACCCTTTCAACATTCTGCTGCGGAGGCATGAACGCACTGACGTACCTGATGTGATGTTTCGGCATTTGTGTGAGATGTTTCTGGTACCTTGGCCAAGGAAACCTGTTTCCCACCTACTCCAGGAGCGCTGGTAAAGAGCAGGAGCCAGGGGAATGGAAAGTTCCAAAGAAGAGAGAGACTCTCAACAAAAGTTAAAGAGTATACTCTGTTAGTCTTCCCTTCCGATTGAGAAACACCTTGTCACTTGTCCTGAGACCCCCCCAAACATCTCAAAGAAAAGTTTCTGACAAAATAGGGGGAGAAAAAAAAAACCTCCTTGAAGGTCACATGGGATGGCTATGTTCGGGTTATTTCCAGAGATCCCCCTTCAGATCCACGACAGAAAGTGAGTTTATCACAAGTGTCTTTGAAACCGTCATCTCTACATGCCTGCTTTATCTACAGCTACTATTTAGCTCAGTCACGTTTTGTTGCTGGGATATAATAGCAGACAGCCACTATGAAAGAGAGGAAAGGTTTGCTTTTGCTCACAGACCAAAGGTTTGCTCAGTTCATTCATTGGCAGCTGGCAATGGTGGAAGGGCATGGTGGAGGCCTGGCTAGAGAAAAGCTTTTCAGAGCATCACACCAGGAAGAAAAGCAACAGAAGGGTGGAGCCGGCAAGACAGGTATTTCTTTTCAGATCATGTCCCAGTGATCCACCCCTTCAAACCAGGCCCCACCTCTAATAGCACTGAAAGTCTAAATGGATTAAGCCCCAAGACTGAGTCATCTTCCAAGCACAGGCTTCTGGAGGCCACTGCAGTCCCAAACCATAATATTCCACCCCTACCCCCAGAAGACGAATGTCCACCTCCTACGCAAAATTCATTTAGTTCACCTCTAAGAGTTGCAAGATTCTTAACACTCCCAGCACTGCTAAAAATTCAAGTCCAAAGCCCCTTCTGAGACTTGTGGCCATGGCTGGAGAAGAGCTGCTGACTGCATCGCAATAAGATGCAGAGTGAGGCAGGGCCCAGGTAGGGTACACCTTGCCATGTCATGTCCCAGTGAGATGCCCCTTCCAACCAGGTCTTCCCTTTTAACATCACAGGAACCACAGATTAACTCTATGGTTGAACCACCTTCAAAATACAGGAGGCTTTTGGGGGACATTCCACATCCAAACCACAACACTACTCAAATCATAAGGTAAGATCATAGTGATTTGGGACTAAAGTTATCTATTTTGTTTTCCTAGATGCTACCCTCAAGAAGAACAGTGACTGTGGGAAGTGATAACAGTTTAGAGTATTCTCTTATGGGTCCATACTAACAGCTGCAAAGTCCTGGCTCTGTCCTTCCCATTCCTTAACTAGCCCTTGGCCAGCCAAACAGAAGATGTGGGCATAGCTAACATCAGTTCTGGGCACAACAGGATATTAACTAAATCCATGGGGCAGGACTACGGGCAAGGCAGGATTATTTTTCCCATAATCTCTATTACTATTCTTCAGTCTGGCCTCTGATTTGGTCTAGACTTAGTTTGGATCAGAGTCCTGACCTGGCTTCTGCCCACCCATTCATTCTAACTGGTGCTGGTCCCTGTTCTGATATTCCCACGGAGTTTCTGGGGCATGACTTCCAACGATGCAAAGCATTTCAATGCACAGAAAGTGCCAGCCTTCAGGTTGCTACCAGGTAGTTGCCGGTGCCACACCACCTACACAAGATTACTGACATGTTTCTTTGGCAAATATGGCTGCTCATCTACAAGATGCCAGATATGTTCCAGGCTCTGCAGGTTCCATGGTGATTTCTCAGGAAAGTCAAAACTCCTGCCCACGTAGAAGATACCAACCACCCCATTGGATAAGTAGACCACACATTAGCAAAGAAAGGAAGAACTGACATGAATGAATACAGAAAGGAGATAATGAGGGTCACGAAATTACATCTGCAGGAGGGGAATGAGTCCGTCATGCCAATTGATGAGCACATCTGGAGCCTTCCCAGATGAGCTAGAGTTTCCCACATGCTACAGACTCAGGCTTCACCTTTGCCCTCTGATTGCTTCTCATGACCTTGACCAAGTCTGCTCCTGACTTTCCTTTCTCTTGTGGTCTTGGTTTTGCCTCATACTTTGCAGATTATTCTGTAATCTTTATGGCTCTTGTGAGAACAGTTATTATGAAGTGACCAAAAAACTAAAGGCAAAAGGGAAGAAGGAACATACTCTTGTTCCTTGAAAAATGGTTCTTATCTCTGAACAAGAACCACACAAGAGACAAATCACTGTATTTATCTCCCCCAGAGACTTCGACTCAGTTATTTCTTCAAAAGAACAGGAATCTAAATATTTGGTATGTAATCCCCAGTGACTTTAATGTAGGTGGTCACTGGACTAGAAACAGGCAAAAATAATGTCACTGATAAATATTTGGCAAATTATTAATATTAAAATGCTTCAGAGGATTCAGTATAGCAGAGCAGTTATAGGTATAGGATTGAAAATAACAAAGCTACTAAACTCAACTTTTGATGTGACCTTGCTTAGACATGTTTTGTATCTGGACAGTAAAGGGAACAAACCTTCTTCACTGTCAAGAAACACTTGATAATATTTTGTTGTGAAGAGAAAATGAAATAATGTCTAAAAGCCTTCACCTAGGCCTGCCACAGGTTAAGTTCTGAAGAAATGGGTGGCTCCAGGGTGAGTTCAGGACCAGCCTGGACTGCAAAGTGAGACCCTGTCTAGAAGAAGAAAAAGGAAAAAAAAGGAGGAGGAGGAGGAGGAAGAGGAGGAAGAGAAGACGACGATGACGACGACAACAAAAATGGGTATTTGATGATGACTCTGGTGTTAGTGACAGCAGTGGCAATGCTGACAGTGATGACCCAGGAAGAACACCACTAAAACCCACATTGACACTTGGCTTCGAGCAAGGGCTGTTCATGCCAAACGCATGGCATTTTTTCCCCAAAGGAAGCGTCGTGCTTCTGAGGTTGCTAATCTGGAAGCAAAAAGTAACCTGAATAACCTCAACGAAGGAAACAGAAGAGAACAGAATAAACAAGGCCATGACGTCTAGAGCCCACATGACCCCAAACGCTGGAGAGGAAGCCAAAGAGTGTCATCCATTGGTCATCTGCTGTTTTCTCCAACGAGTATTCTTTCTACTTTCTTTTAGTGCAGGAACTCAGACTTCCCTTTGAAACCCTCCCTTTCTTCCACTCTCCTCACAAGTGTTTTGGTGGAACCCAGCGCCCTCCAGGACCTCAGCACGAGCCCTAGAGTCAGGCCTGACCTCTCGGAGCTTCCAAGCTGCTCAAGCTCCAGAGCTCTTCGCGGAGTTTCAGGGAAAGAGAATTTCTACCACACGTAGGTTGGGTTAGTTACAAATTTAAAGATGCCTGGGATCATCTTTGCCATAATGTGAAGAAAAAAAAGCCCGCGTTAAAAAAAATAATAATAATCCTGCAAAAAGATGTGTGAAAACCCAAAGATGGCACAGCAGAGAGCAGGAAAATCTGTTTAAGTGATCTTAAGTGTCCTCATGGTGTTTTTGAGCTTTGCAGGTTTCCTGATGCTGTTCTGAAGCTATTTTTACCTTTGTCAATTCTATACCTGGACTTCCCACTTCTGGAAAACACTAAATTTCACTCCCATTTGTGTTTACCCTAATCTAGTTTATGTAAGGTTTGTTTTGCTCACAAATAAAGTGCTCCTGCCTAATATGGAAATGATAAGATAACCGCTGAGCCCAGCAGCTGTCACTGGGGCAGCCTGGAGGCCTCCATGTAGCCCTTCTCAGATCCCTGCCGTCACCATGGAGGCCACAGCAGCTTGGCCTAACCGGCACCCATCACTGCGGCACCCCAGATGCATCGGGTAGCCTTGCGACTAGCTGGGCCATCGCCATGGAGACCACAGCACCTGGGCCAAACAGGCACCTGTTGCTGGAGCCTCTTGGGAGTTCCCAGGCAGCCACGTTCAAACTCACGCCACTGCCGCTGCCACCACCTGAATCTTTCCCTCTCTTGATCAACTCTCTAAGTTATTTTCCATAAATATTTATGCAGTTATAGAAGCAGTCCTCTACTTCATCTACAACTCTCTCTAGTTCATTTGAGTATCACTTCTGGTGTGGTTCTCTATCCATTATCCTGATTTGTGCAGAAATACTCCCAGACCTTTATCATGTAAATACTTCTTTACATTCTATTTTATACATAAATGTAACTCTTAATCTTTGTCTGCTCTCCCCTCACTCCAATTTCTCTACTAATAGAACTGCTAAGTAGCAATAATTCACAACCATATAGAGAAACTAGTAGAGATGCATTATATGTATACTACTTAGCTAGTAATTAATTAATGCATAACTTTTTAGTACACCCTATCAATAATAGATTGGTGTCATGAACAAATTCCCATAGTGGGCCACCTAACAATGTGTATATAAACCAATAGCAGCTGAGATCATAATTAGAAAACTAAGCGGGAAATGGGAGCATATATCACTATTTGGTTAACTTAAGCATATAGCTAGTAGAAAATAAGTATACATATAGATACAAATGTATTTCACACTGCTTAAAAGCATATAGTGGGTGGATCTAATATAGCCTAGACAAGCAATATAGAGATCTACTATTTTAAAGTTTGTGTTCTACTGATATTAATAGTATACTTCAATTAGTCAATACTAGATTTAGTTAGATATATAGTAAATGCATATCACACCTATTAATGATGTGGGTAGACTATTTATAATGTTAAATTATTATTAGGCTCTGCCAATAAGTTGTTAGTATTAGATAATACTGCAAATGTAAACCTTTATTCAAAGTGCAGATGTTGACAATGATAACAATCTTCATATCCAAGTTATGCTAACAATTATGCAGTCTCTGGGCCACATATTTCTGTATTCTGTTCTTCCTTCACCAAAGAGTGGAGGAGATTAAGGTCTCAACAGAAGGCTGGACATTGAGAAAACCTTCAAAATTAATAGCCAAATCAACAGAAAAGAGTCATAAATTCTAAAGCCTGAATGCTCAAGGTAACTCTTAAGTCAGAAATAGTCTAATAAAAGAATCCCCAAGAAAGAGACAGAGACCATCGACAATACCTAAGCTGCAACTCACTGCAACAGAAACATGGGGAAACAAGGTGATAAATCCCCTACAAGAAGGCCTGATGTCCCAGAAACCGATACCAGGGATCATGAAAGAGCTGATCCCACAGATAGCAAAGGCAATAAAGATGCTAATTTCTGGGCATAGAAACTCACATAGGACATAAAAGAGATACACAGGAAACTCAAGGCAGACATGATCACAGTAACAACAACAGCCGTCAACAAGAAGTTAGAGGAACCCAAAGAATAAACAAATAAATAGACAATTAAGGCAATTCAAAAAATTAGCATTTCCATTTGTAAGCAGTGTGGTTGTGCTGTGTCAGGCATAATTAAGAACTTGGCTATTGTATTTGGAAATTAAGTATGATTCAAGGAGCTTTGATTTTTACAGGAGTTCACAGCTAAGAGTTTGCCTTGTGTCTCAGGGAACCAATTGGGAGAGAAATGGAAACAATGAAAGCTGAACTCAAAGATACAAAAAACTATCAGGAAAAAATAAATAACTAGGTTGAACACTTTGAGGATAGATTATCAAATCTTGAAGATAAAGTGGATAATCTGGAACACAGGACCAGAGAAGACTGTAAAACAAAACAAAACAAAACAAAACAAAAAAGCAAGAAAGAGATTGGTTACAATGGCTGATGGGTGACTCAAAGAGAAATAATCTCAGAATTATGGGTATGCAGACGCAAACTGAAGACAGAACAAAAGGTTTAAAAGACATGTTCAATGAAATTATAGAAGAAAATTTCCCAAATCTAAGGAAAGAAATGAACACTGTACAGGCATTCAGAACTCCAAATAACTTTGACTGGAAGAGAAGATCTCCAAGACACATTAAAATTAAAGTTCTAGAGACTCGACACAAGAGAAATTATTAAAAGCTGTAAGAGAAAAACAGAACGTGACCGACAGAGAGAAGCCCATCAGGATAACTGCAGATTTCTCAACGTAAACTCTAAAGACAGACGGAGCAACATCATCCAAGTGCTAAGAGAGCAGAAGAGTCAAGCCAGACTGTTATACCCAGCAAAATTATTTCTCAAAATACAGGGAGAAATTAAAATTTTCCATGATAAAGAAACCTAAAGAAATTCACATCCACTAGACCAGCATTACATAAAATATTTAAAAACATCTTAGACCAGGAAAGCAAGACCAACAGCACCAAAGGCTCCAGAGAAAAGGGAACAGCAGAAAGAGGAGAATGAACAGATAAAATAGTAAGTCAAACAATGAACACTACAGTATCACGATGATCGCATACAGCAAATACACCATAACAACAACACGGAATGCTGATGGTCTCAACTCACCCAGCAAAAGACAGACTGGCTGACTGAATCAAAAAACAAAACCCCACAATTTGCTGCTTACATGAGATATACCTCACCCATGTGGAAACACATAGACTGAAAATAAAAGGTTGGAACTTAATACTCTATGTAACTGGAGTCAAGAAACAAGTAGAGGTAGCTATACTCCTCAGACACGGCAGACTTCGAAGCAAAACAAACCAGAAGAGACGAAGACGAGTACTATATATTGTGACTATTAAAGAGATTTTTGTCAACTTGAGGCAATTAGGAAACTATCCAGCTTCTGGGAAAGCTCTTGCCTTAGCAATTGTCTACAGATGCTCACTTGCTACACACTAACGTGCGACGTTATCACAGGTCATCAGCAACAAATTTGTTCCAGTCTCAACTTGTGCCTATCTACCTGTCACCACCAATCTTCAGTCACCAATCTTCAGTCTCCAGTCTTCACCACTGTTCTTCAAACAACCAAGATTCACAGCATTCCTACAGCTACTCAGAAGAAAATCACTGCAAAAAAAATTTTGTCCTCAAACACATTATCTACCTACCCAATGACAGAAAATATAATTTGGCTCAGCAGCCCGGTTGGCTCTTTGAATTTCTAGATGTCCTGGGCATCCCTGACTGGATCCACCTGGTAAATTCCATTACATGGCACCATTCCCCACAAGGAGACGCACCCATGGGCATCTCCCCGGGGTAGGCCCTGGTCTTCTCCCTTGGCTGCTCCTCTCTCCCTCTTCACACTGCTGACTCCCTCTGTCCTGTCACCTCCAGCCCCTTCCATTTGGCTACATCTAAAAGCTTCTCTTGGCTTCACAGAGTTGCTTTCTTGCTCACATCTGATTGGTTACATATCATTTGTAGCATCTGTTGAGAATCTCCTAATTTAGACTTAACTCTTTTAAATCTCAATATAAAAAGGACTTTCTCTGTTCCCAAATAGAATCTCACTCTTCTGAGCCCTCTCAGGATAAGGGATGATACCACACCACACACCACACCACACCACACCACACCACACCACACCACACCCACCCACCCACCCACCCACACACACACACTGAGAGGACTCTTCAGAGCAACACCAATGCAGAGGAAGTTCATACTTTCCCATTCATCTGTTGTGCTGCCTCTGACTTAAATGTCAGTACAATTTGCCCTGTAAAAATACAGCTTCCTTCCCTCCCTTTCACCAGGGACTGTATCTGTAACCACGGTAACAAAATCCAGGTGCAGCAGCACAACCACTTCCACAAGACTCAGAGTACAGAGGGCAAAGGGCAAAGGGAAGAAGTGCCGAGTCACTCCCATGAGCGCAAGGCTTGTCTGGGTTTACGTCTGTCCTCAGTTAGTCTTGTCAATGAAGGGCTAGGAAAATTCACTTCCATTTTATAAGGTAAAGTGATCCTCTACCAATAGAAATTCTTCCGCCTAATGCCATAGCCTGTCTTCTATCTAGTCAGCTTAGCTAAAATGAATGATTGATTTCAGAAACCAAACCATGAAAACTGTTAGTCGAGTTGGCCAAGCCAGGATGCATCTCTTGCCAACAGATGTATGCTGGAGCTTGCTGTTCTAATTGAGCAAAACGTCTCTGACTCTGTTTCTCTCCATCTCTGACACATATACACATACACGTACACATACAATGACAGACAGGAAGGGAAAGAGGAATAAGACACTGACGACCCCTCATTCTCTGACCACCAGACAGAGTGCTAGCACTTTACAAACCATATATATAACAGCTGCGCCCCCCACGCCCTGATACGTGTGTGCCAATGTATACGTATTTACCTAGGTACACAACATTGCTTGGCTGTGTGTACATGGATGTACGCAAACACAGAATTTTAACCACTTGCCTAAACTGCAGTAACTATCCGAATTAGATGCGCCCAAAGTTTATAGTTCCGAAGTTTCCATTATACCATGTTTTCCCAAGAGCAGAATCTCAAGGACTGAGCAGAGGCAATAAATAAGTAATAAATTTCAATGTGAGTTGACTAGCACTCAAGAAGCATCACAATGTGGGGAAAAACAAACAAGAAGTCGAGTCTGTTGTCTCTCCACTCTGGGATGGAGGCTGCACCAGACACTCCCCTGTGTGACGGACTCTGTGACCAAGCTGATGTGTCCTCTTCCTGCAGGACACAGGCTCGTTCCTGGCTACTGGTGCCCCGCGTGTGCCTCAGAAGGTGCGCGTACTCTTGTGAGGACACAGCATGAAGGAAAACAGACAGAAGTACTAGGAAGGACGAGCTAGACTCAGTGTACATGCCCAGATGGAATCCTTTGCTCTGACACTGTGGGATCATCTGATGTCTACTTTGGTACATGCTCTCTTTATTCCCAACATAGTGATTTCCATTCATTGACTCCCCTCTCTTCGGGTTTTACTTTCAACTTCTCCTGGGATTTCCTGACCAACTCTGACCTCAACCAGTTCAGTTTCTAACTCTATTATTGACCTATAACTGAAACTCTGCTCTGCAGACACGGAAGCCCAATCACTTGTGCATTTGGGCAATTCCACCTAGATCAACTCTGTCGTGGCCAGGACTCGGCCCCTGGCACCTGCTGTGGCCCGCTCTATCCTGATTCATCATGACACTTCAATCACAGGATGGTAAATGGGACTTTTCTTTTGATTCAGGAGTTCAGCTGGGTCTCTCAATTTGAGAATAATGAAGCAGGGAGAGATCCCCACCAAGCAAAGCCAAGCACGGGCCAGCACAGAGGATCCTTTAGGGTCTGAAGTCTGCACACTCTGGAAATTAAACATTTTACGGTGAAGTAATTACAGATTCCCGTCTAGTTATAAGAAATAATGCATATTATACTAATAATTGGAAATATTAATGTGCTCACTCTCTATAACAAATAGAACTATACATAAAATAGAATTGAACAATGCTCTAGGCCAACTACTGACCTCACAGACATCTACTGAGGCCACTACAGAGCAACAGCACAACACACATTCTTCTCAAGTCCACACAAAACAATCTCAAGTATAGATTACACATGAGATGACAAAAAGCAGACTCAATACTTAAAATAATTGAAATCATTAAAAATGTCTCCAAACAGAGTGGAATAAAGCTAGAAATAAACACTTAAGAAAACTTGGGAATCCATAATTATATAGAAATCACAGAAAGCACTCTTGAAAGATCGATGAAGGGGAAATCAAGTAAGTTTTTAAAAAGTGCTGAGGTAAACAAAAATAAACACCAAACACCGCACGCTTTGCAGGATTCAGCAACATCAATGTTCAGAGAAAACTTCATAACTAAACCTCCATGTTAGGAAACGAGAGAAGCAAGCTGAAGGAACAATAACAAAGATTGGAGAAATGAATAACATGGAATGGGAACAGCATTAAAGAAACCTAATGAGCCAAAAGTTAATTCCTGTAAAAGATGACAAAATTGACAAGCAAAAGGACATTACTCCCAATCTTGTTGAAACAAAAAAAAATGACAAGGGAATATTATAAAAATTATATGCCAATAAATTAGATAAGCTAGGTGGAATGGGTAAATTCCCAGAAAGGACACAACTACTGAAAATGATTCAATAAGAAATAAGACAACTGAGTGTATCTACAAAATGAATTGCTAATCAAAAAGGTTCCATAAAGAAAATTCCAAGACCAAATGGCCTCATTTGTAAATCTCTCAAACACTGGAAGGATAATGAAAACAATCCTTCACAAAGTCATCCCGAGAAGAGCTGAAATCAAAAACCTTTCCATCTTATTAGAGTAGACCAGAATTACTCTGACGCTAAAACCAGCAAATACATTACAAGTAAAATAAACATTACAGATAAATACCTTTTGTGATTGTAGACGAAAAACTCAAGAGGATATTATTAAATTGAATACAAAAATGTATTAAAAGGGCTGTACATTACAACCAACTGGAATTTATTCCCACTATGCAATGTTGGCTTAACATACAGAAGTCAATCTATTTAATAACAAATCACAATAAGGAGTTTTAAAAAAAAA
>PVKB01003836.1:69203-174467 GCA_004027205.1 Ctenodactylus gundi | reverse complement strand
CTAGGAATCACTTTACTTTTCAGATATTCTCCCTACCCCACTACCAAAGAAGTTATTCCCTTTGAAAATTAGGAAAATGGATTTGTGAACAAAAAGGTCAAGTAGGAAATAATCAAGATGTAAGTATATAGAGCCTTTAGTACATAGAGCTTTTACAAGCTTTTAGTCAACTGAACATAAATAAAATCTTCACTGAATATGGGCAGTTATTTTAAATAATATAATCATACATTCAGTCCCCCACATGTAAAAGTTCATTAATTAGCAAGTATTTGAAGACATGCCTTTGGAGTAGATAAAGCCCTGAAGCATTCCTTAGAGGTGCATGTTTATCAAAAGAGAGTATGTTAATGTGTTCTAAAATTTAGAGGAGGTTTTGAATAATTCAGGGGGAAGTGGAACTTCAGTTCCCTGCTGAATGTAATCTAGTTGGAGGTGATGTAAACTCCTATCCCAAATATTAGTTTAATGTGAGAATGAGACCTTTTGCAGCAGAAAGAAGTTGCTCATTCAGCTTTCTTTGTCATTTGCAGGAGTTGTTGATAACACAGCTCTGCAGTACTTTGACTCAATTGTTTTTGGACCAGCCTCTAATCAGGAGATGCAAATACTCTCTTGTCAACACTTACACCAGTTTAGACCGGTCTGCTGAGGGAGATTTGTATTGATTTCGTGTAATTTAAGATGCCATATTGGGCACGCTTGATAACATTGGTGAGCTTGAGAGGGCTTTGAGGCTGAGATTCTGCACCCAGAGTTAGTCATTCACTTGAGGAACAGAGCGTCTGGACAGCCTCAGGAAATTGTTGCTTAGTAATCTGGAACTTTGGGGAAGAATTTTCATCTTGCCCAAGACTTGACTGGTGAAAGAATCTCGTGAAAAGGAGGCCAAAATAGTGACATCTTTTTACATCAGGGCTACAATGTATGAGAAAATTTTAGGACAGTACAGGTAGTTCAGATGCACAGCTAAGGAATTAAAAACAAATTAACCTCATTAACAGAGTCCCTGAGCATCTCTGAAACCCAGAAAAAGATTCCCCAGCAAACTCTAAGAAGTTAAGAGGTCACAGATTTGAAGAAGCTTACATTAAACTTGTTGGTGGCAGTGGTGGAATCTTCCACAAATCTAGGTGTGATGAAAGTTGTCTTTGCTCCAAAGACCCTCTGCAGAGGGGATTCCTAGGACCCAGCAGGGAAGACTGGTTTGGAGGTTGAGTCTGTTTTGAAGCCTCCTCTTTCATCCTGCTGGGAAATGGTATAAGGAGTAATGATGGAGTGGGCAGGAAGTAATGCTTCTCTTGGAGAGGGCTACCATGTCTCTTCATGGGATTGCTGGGCCATCAGTGTGGGCACAGTGCCTTCTTCAACATGGGTGTTTAACTGGGTACAATTTCCACCGGTTGCTGCTTCATAGGACTACCAAGCCATCAGTACCAGATTATTTCATTTTCCCCCTTAAGTCAGTCATCTGGATATTTTTTTGTGGAATTCTCTGGTATAAATTTGTTAGAAATGAGTTCAAGCCATTACATTGTGAGGGTTAAATAAAATGCCCCTGTAGAATAGATGGAGTCTATGGATTTGGCTTTTCTACTCCATGCTTTTCTGTCCTAATGGGAAGCTTTTTAAATTTTAGTTTAATAAAATATTTTTTATTTTGGTTAAAAAATTAACATGATATAAAATTTAACGTTTTTTTTTTTTGTAAATACATAAATTCCAAATTCTGTAACTCATTAGAACCATGGGGTTTGGGGAATTAGTGGACGTCTGTGTCCATTCTATTTACAGAGGTTCACTCCTTTCCTATTTGACCTTTGCTTCTTTTTCTATCCTGTCATTCATGTTGGGTCTTTTTATTTTATTATTTTTGTGCATGTCATAAGAGGGACACCTATCTCTAGTCAGTTTTTGTGCATGACTCATTTCCCTGAGCATTGTTAACTCTAGGTGGCCCTGTTTTCATCCAGATGCTTCATATCTGTCTTTTAAGGAAGAATTCCAGCAACTTCTGTGTATTAAGCATTGTGATCTGGCCTAGGGTTTTATTGAGTCCCTCACCATTTACAGAGTAAGCACTCTGCCAGTCACAAGGCAAGTACAGGTCTGGGGAACTCAGGCAGGCTAGATGTGAGATATTGGGCTTTTGTAAGGACCTAGTACATATATTCATGTAGACTCTTATGTGTGTGAGTAGAGAGAAAGGGTCCATGTGACACAATGGCAGTGTGTGTATATGAAGAGGGAGGTGGTTTAGAAAAGCTCACTTTTCACTAAGGACCGGAGGAGTTCATGGTTGCTTTAACTTGGGGTTACTGCTATAAATACCAAAATAGGACCATTTAGCCGGGCAGGGGCGTGATCACATTTACACATTGAAGTGATGTTTTAAGCTGCTGCCAAGCAAAAGAGCAGGATGCAGTCGGAGGACCAGAGTGTGTTTGATTTAGGGCTAAGCTTAGAAGGAACTGTTGTTCATTTAAAATGGTCACGTCTACTTGTGCAGGTAGGTTCTGTGTTGCTGTCAGTCATGCAGGATGGAATGCAAGCAAATATCACTGGGATGGGTTGCACTTGAGTCTGTTGACCTGCACAAACCGAACAAATAATTTACTTAATTAAGAAGTGCGTGGAGCACTACTCTTCCATGAAGACAGATAAATTTGAGGCTTTTATGGGGAAATGGATGCAACTTGAGACCATCATGCTCAGTGAAGTGAATCTAACTCAGAACATTAAATGTTACATGATTTCTCTAATATGAGAAACCCAGAATACTGACATTTTATAGAATCAGATGTGTATGAAAGTGGGAGTCAGGGAGGATGAGGGAAGAGGGAGAGGATTAAAAAAGGGGGAGGGGAAGGATTGTAATGTTGAGAGTATACAGATGTGCACAGGATACTCAAGTCTAGTGTAACCGTTGTGTATTGTGCATGCACACACACACACACACACACACACACACACAGAGAGAGAGAGAGAGAGAGAGAGAGAGAGAGAGAGAGAGAGAGAGAGAGAGAAGCATATTTTCTTCATTTTATTTCTATCCAAGTAGTATACTAGTGATGCAGCCCAATTGGGCCTGTTCATATTCAATGGCTTAATTTAATGTTGACTCTGAATCTTTCTCCTCCTTTGGGCTGTTAGGTGATTCAATCTTACCTGTTATTAGTAGCTTCCTTCATTTGCCTTTGTGTAAAAGTCATGGGGTGGCAGGTGGGTATGTGGACCGTCATGCTCATGGATCTCAAGTTCACAACCCTTACCTGTGACTTGTCACAGGATTTTCTTTGTTCAGTCCCATGTTACCTGTCTTCTGTATCTGGGAACCTGTGCATCCTGAGAGCCTGGGCTGGGCATGGATGCAGCTGTTCTACCTTTCCAGGCAGGCAGATGATGTGGGAGAACAGCCAGCCCAGGGTCTGCTCACCTTGTGGGAACCACTACCTTCCTTCCTGTGTGGGACTAGGGCATTTTCTTTGGAGGAATCTCTTAGTCGTCTTTTCTCCCTCATCTCCCCATTTTTCTCTACAGATCCCACAGAGGTTCTTCTCTTACCTGAAAACTTCTTTTTAATTCCATGTATTTAAATATTTGAAAATAAAACCAGGAAGAGAGTCTTACCTCCAACTCCTGCTCCCTGCAGAATCAGCAAGCAGCCTACGGACAGGGAAGCACTGAGCCTGCTTGTGAGGAAAGGAGAAATAGAAGAAAACAAATTAATATTTCAGTGGATGATTTTCCCTGGTGGCACATTGATGTTACTATTGGGTTTCACAGCCAAAGGGAGCAGAAGTGAGGACTGTGGAGAAAGGGGAGTTGGGGGAGTCAAAACCTGCCTGGTAGGAGCAGCCTTTGCCAGCTGGTGGGAGGGAAGGACAGTGGGCTGAAGGGCGGGAGATGCTTTCTGACAGTGTTCACAGACCAGAAACAAGGAGATGTTATCACCTTTACACACTGTGAAAGGATTCTATACTTGTCATATTTCAAGAAAGGTGCTAATGAGCGTGTGTTTAATAACTATATTTCAGTGGTGCACAGCCATCTCTGGTAGTGTGAATTATGCCTGGTTATCTCTAGGGCTTGGGGTGGCTGCTTCTCTTCTACTGTCCCAGTCTTTTGGGAGGCTGTAGTCTTGGTGGCTTTTTATTTTTAACGTGGTAAAATACACTTGGCATGACAGTTAATGTCTTTTTGTGAGACTGAAGGTAGAACCAGGATCTTCACGCTGAGCTATATCCTCAACCCATTTTTGATTTTTGATTTTCAGGCAGGGTCTTGCTAAGTCACCCAAGCCGGGCTCAAACTTGTGATGTTCTGGTCTTTGCCTCCCAACATGATGGGATTCTAGATGTAGGCCACTACGCCCTTGGCTTCTTAATCATTTTGAAGTACACTGTTCAGTGCCATTAAGCACATTCACACTGCTGTGTAGCCAACATCACCATCCATATCCAGCACTCCTTTCATCTTCCGAAACTGAAACTGCTCTTACTGAACAGCAGAATACTGTTTTTGTTCCCTAGCTTCTGGCAAGCACCATTCTCTGCATCAGTTTCACTACTCTAAGTATCTCATGTATGTGGAATAATGACATATTTGTCTTTTTGTGGCTGGCTTATTTCTCTTGGCTTAATATCCTCAGGGTTTCTCCATGTTGTAACGTGTCAGAATATTATTCCATTTTAATTTTGAATAATATGCCATTGGATGTTATTGTGATTTAGATCTGGAATGTTCCCCCAGAAGTCTCATGTATTTGAATGTTATGGATTTTCTATGGATCCATGTGCTGTTGGGAGCTTACGGCCTGGATTATAGGCCTGTAGTGGGGGCGTATCACACCTTCCACTGCTGGATTCAGGAGGGGCCCATCACTGGGATGGGACCTGGAAGTATATATATATATATATATATATATATATATATATATATATATATATATATATATATGTTGCTACTCTCCTCTGGGTAGGGATTGGACTCGACGGGATTTGGCTTCCTGTCCGTAATGTACTGAAGAGCTGCCTGTCTCCACCTGTGCCTCTGACATGTACTTCCACTACTGCCGGCCACCCCTGCGTGGACTGTGACCTTCTGAAACTGTGAGCTAACATAAACCTTTCCTACCCTAAATTTGTGGATGTTGAATATTGAGTCACAGCAATGAGAAAGTAACTAAGAAATATGTAAAGGCTGTATTTTTTTTATTCATTCACTCAAGGATGAAATTTGGTTGATTCAACAGTTTAATTATTTGGACTAATGCTAATATACAAACAACTCCTTGAGACTGATTTCAATTCTGTTGCATATATCTAGAAATTTCTGAATAATTTCTGGATAACATGGTAATTCTATTTTTAATTTTTGGAGGAATTATGATGGTTTCTATAGCAAACATAGTATTATCAAGTTTCCATTTTTCTATATATATGTGAATAGTTGTAATTTTCTTTTTTTTTTCTTTTTTTTTGAGACAGGGTCTCACTCTTTAGCGCAGGCTGTTCCTGAACTCACTACGGAGCCCAGAGTGGCTTGGACTCATGGCAGTCCTCCTGCCTCAGCATCCCAAGTACTGGGACTACAAGTGTGCGCCAACATGCCTGGCATACATGGTGCTGGGGAATCGAACTTGGGTATACTTAGCACTTGACATAGTGCTTGCTAGGCAAGCGCTTTAACCACTGAGCCATTCCTCCAGGCCATGTAATTTTCTTTTTTAAATAGTAGTCAGGTATCATCTCATTGCAAATTTTTATGAGCTCTTCCCTAATGATTAGGGTTATTAAGAATATTTTCATGTGCTATAGCTCATTTGTAAATCTTCTTCGGGGAAATACTGGTAAAAATTCTTTGCCCAGTTTTAAATTGGGTTATTATTTTTGCGGCTGAGTTTTTAGGAATTCTCTATATATACATGTCTAAGACTTGTAAATGTATATATTTGTTTCTTCAGCATATTGGTTTTATTTTCTTTTTTTCCTTTGTCTATATATCCAGTATAAGATTTGCTTTACTATATGGTAGCTCTGTTAGTTTTTTTCCCCCATTTTATTGATATGTACAAGTGCAGAGTTTAAGGTTTACAATGGAGCTGAGCGTTTTGTGCACATACATTTCTTGTCAAAGTGACAAGGGCTTTCCTGCTCTCCTTTTGTCCCCCCTACCCTCTTTTTCCTCCCTTCACCACCCCCGCCACCTGTCCCCCTCTTTCGCTTTGTCTTTCGTCTTAAGTTCCATAAGAGTTGTGATCTGGGTCTCTCATATCAGAGAGACCATCCGATGTTTCACCTTCTGCTTCTCACTCACTTCACTAAGCATGATATTCTCAAGTTTCTTCCATTTGCCTGTGAAAACCTCCACACTTGTAAATATATATTTACATTCTATGGATTGCTTTTTCATTCTGTTGATAGTGCCTCATTTTTATTTTTCTCCATTTTATTAATACATGTATATGTGATACATGTTTACATTGAACTTGAGTATTTTGTTCACAAATATATTGTATTAGAGTTACAAAACCTCCTTCTCTCCCTTTTTTGACCTTCCTATCCCCTCTCCTTCCTAACTCCCACTATACCCCCTTAGTTCTATTAAATGAAAATATTCTGGGTGTTTTGTATTAGAGAAAACATTCAATATTTAACCTTATATGTCTGACTCACTTCAGTTAGCATGATGGTTTCTAATTATATCCATTCACCTACAAAAG
Organism: Ctenodactylus gundi; assembly: GCA_004027205.1. Classification (NCBI taxonomy): domain Eukaryota; kingdom Metazoa; phylum Chordata; class Mammalia; order Rodentia; family Ctenodactylidae; genus Ctenodactylus; species Ctenodactylus gundi. Next base: position 167,743 of record PVKB01003836.1, on the reverse strand, counting down.
CCTCAACACTATCTGTATTTATAGATGCATAGTTTTTCATTGTGTACCATTGCTCTACTGATGGTTATTTGGTGTCTTCCACATTTTGCTATTGTCAGTTGTGCTGCTGTGAACATGGATATACATGTATCTCTTTTATATGATACTTCATCTCTTTTGGAAGGATTTCCAGAAGAGATATAGTATCAAAGGGAATATTTATTCTCAGACTTTTGGGGAATTTCCATACTGTTCTCCATAAGTGGCTATAATATTTTATAATCCCAACAGCAGCGTGAGAAGGTTCCTTTTTCCCCACAACCTCACTAGTATTGATGGCTGTTTGCGTTCTTGTTATACACCATTCTTTCTGGGATTAGATATTATTTCAGTGATGTTTTTATTTGCATTTCTTTCTCTAACGGCTAAGGATGTTGAACCTCTTTTCATGTATTTACTGGCTGCTTGAACTTCTTCATCTGAGAACTCCCTATTCATTTCTGTTGCCCATTTTTTAATCAGGTCTTTGAATTTGAGGGGTGTATTTTTCAGTTCCTTGTATATTCTAGATATTAGCCTTTTGTCTCAAGTAAAGGTGGTGAAAATTTTTTCTCATTCTGTTGTAATGTCTCATTTTTAATAAGCTTATTTTTAGATTTGTTTTGATTCAGAAGAAAATCAAGAGGTAGTGTTTTTTGATAAATTCAAGTTTTTTGATGTTTATGAAGTCCAATTCCTTTTTACTCTTGCATGTGCCTTTTGCATCATATCCAAGAAATCATCACCAAACAGTGTCATAAAGATTTTGCCCTGTATTTCTAATGAAGTTTTAGATCTCACCTTTGATCCACCATTGTCTTGTGTAACTTTTTGATTTAATTTCTTTTGTGAGGTTAGTATAGCTGCCCTTGAAACTTTTATTAATGAAGCTTGTATGGGATTCCTTTTCCTGTACTTTCACTTTCAAGTTATTTGTGTATTTTAACTAAAACCAAGTCTTTTACAAAACACAGAGTTGGAATATGTTTCTTTAAAAAACCCATTGAGTCAGTCTCTGTCTTTTGATTGGAAAGTTTGTTCCATTTACATGTAAGATAACTACTGATTAAAAAGGAAGGACTTGCTTCTGTCATGTTAGTATTGATTTTCTGAATGCCTTGTGGTTTTTTTGTTCCTCATTTTCTGACTTACTGTTCTGTTCCCTATTTAATTCACTTCTTATAATCAAACATTTTAATTTTATTTTCCTTTCTTTTATATATATCCTGTAGTCACTACCTTATAGTTATCATTGTAATTACACTTATTATCCTAAATCTGTGACACTCTGATTTCATTTATGTTATCTTCAATAATATAAAAATCTGTTTTCTTACATCTCTGTCTTCACCCATTTCAATCGCTGGTGTTACAAAATTGTATCTTTATATGTTGTATGTTCAAACACATAAATAGCAATTTTAATTCAATTTTCTCTTAAATTATGTAGGAAAGAAAATGTAGAGAAACCAAAATTCCATTAATATTAGCATTTATAGCTGCTCATGTTCTTACCTTTACTGTGATGTGTATTTCTTTATACATCTTTGAGTTATTGCCTAGTGTTCAACCTGAAGAACCTTTCATTAAGATTTCTAGGAAGATCTAGTGAATTCCTTTGCCTTTGTTCATCTGAAATGTCTCAATTTATTTCTGACTTTTGAAGGACAATTTTGCCTTTGATATAAGGTTTTTGGTCAACCATATTTATCTCCTAGCGCTTTAGATATATCAGTCATTGCTTCATGGCTTCAATGATTCTGATGAGAAGTCTACTTATTTTTTCCCATTTTATTGATATGCATAAGTGCAAAATTTGAAGTTTCCAGTGATCTTGAGCATTTTGTGTACATACATACCCTGGCAAGGTTACAAGACCTTTCCCTCTCTCCTTTTGTACCTACCCCCGACCCCCTCCTCCAGTTCCCATTATTTCCCACATTAAGTTCTGTGTGATAATTGTGATCTGGGTTTCTTATATCAGATAAGCCATTTGACATTTCACTTTCTGCTTCTGACTCACTTCATTAAGCATGATGTTCTCAAGTTGCCTCCATTTGCCTACAAAAACCTCCAACCTATCAGACTTTATAGATACATAGTATTCCATTGTGTATAAATACCACAGTTTTTGTATCCATTGGTCTGTTGGTGGGTATTTTGGTGTCTTCCATATTTTAGCTATTGTTGATTGACCTGCTGTGAACATGGATATACATGTATCTCTGTTATGCATTATTTTTAATTCTTTGGGAAATACTCCCACAAGTGGTATTGCTGGATCAAAGGGGATATTTATTTCCAACCTTTTGAGAGACTTCCATACTGCTTTTCATAGTGATTGTACCAGTTTACATTCCCACCAGCAGTGCAGACGGTTCCTTCCCCCCCCCCCCCCCCCCCCCCCCACACACACACAGCCTTGCCAGCACTGATTGCTTCTTGAGTTCTTGATATAGGCCAATCTCTCTGGAGTTAGATGATATCTTAGCAATGTTTTGATTTGCATTTCTCTTATGGCTAAGGATGTTGGACATCTTTTCATGTATTTGTTGGCCATTTGAACTTCTTCGTGAGTGAACTGCCTCTTCATTTCTTTTGCCCATTTTTCAATAGGATCCATAATTTTGGAGGGCTTACATTTCTTCAGTTCTCTATATATTCTCGTTATGAGTCTCCTATCTGAGGTGTTGGTGGGGAATATTTTTTCCCATTCTGTCAGTTCTCTTTTTACAGTGTTGATAATTTCCTTTCCTTTGCAGAAAATTTTTTAATTTGAGACAATCCCATTTATTGATAATGGAGACAATTTCTTTTGCTTTTGGTGTCTTACTAAGAAAGTCTTTGCCTACACCTGTGTCTTTTAGATATTTGCCTAGTTTGTATTCTAGAAGGTTTAGTGTTTCACTTTTAATATCTAGGTCTTTGATCCACATTGATTTGATTTTGGTGCATGGTGACAGGTGTGTGTCTAGGTTCATTCTTCTACATGTGGATGACCAGTTTTCCCAGCACCATTTATTCAACAGGCTAGAGAATGAATACTACCAAATTCATTTCTGGAGGCTAGCATCATTCTAGTCCCAACACCAGAAAAAGAATTAACCAAGAAGGAAAATTATAGACCAATATCCTTAATGAATATAGATGTAAAAATCCTTAATAAGATTCTGGAAAATAGAATCCAACAAATCATCAGGAAGATCATTCCCTGGGCTTTATTCCTGGGATGCAAAGCTGATTTGACATACGTAAATCAAGCAACTTAATACACCACATCAACAAAAGCAAAAACAAAAAACACATGATCATCTCAATTGATACAGAAAAAGCCTTTGTTAATATCCAGAACCCTTACATGATAAAAAAACTCTGAGAAAAATAAGTATTGAAGGGTCTTACCTCAAACTCATAGAAGCCATATATGCTACACCTCCTGCAAATATCATAATAAATGGAGAAAAACTGAAATTGTTTTGACTCAAATCAGGAACAAGACAACGTTGTCTGCTCTCAGCACTTTTATTCACCATAGTACTTGAAACACTTGCCACAGCAATCAGACAAGAAAATGAAATAAAGGGAATCTGCATCGGAAAGTAGGAAGTCAAACTATTTGCAGATGATATGATTATCTACATGGAGGACCCCCAAAACTTCACCACAAAACTCTTGGAAATGATAAACGAAGTTAGCCAAATTACAGGCTACAAAATCAATAATAAAAGCTCAATAGCTTTTCTCTACACTAACAACGAATGCACTGAGAAAGAGCTCAGAAAAACAATGCCATTCCCAGTTACCCAGCAAAAAATGATATACCTAGGAGTATACCTAACCAAGGAAGTAAAAGCCCTATATCAAGAAAACTACATCACGTTGAGGAAAGAAGTTGTGGGTGACCAGAAAATGCAAAGACATCCCCTGTTCTTGGATAGGCAGAATAAATATAGTCAAAATGACTATTTTGCCAAAACTGTCATATAGATTCAATGCAATTCCTATCAAAATACCAACAATTTTTTTCAAAGAACTTGAAATAATAATCATTAAATTCATATGGAACCAAAAAAGACCTAGAATAACCAAACCAATCTTGAGTAACTAGACCTAGGCAGGAGGAATTACAATACCAGACATCAGGCTGTGCTGTAAAGCAGTAGTTGTAAAAACAGTTTGGTATTGGTACAAAAACAGACAAACAGTGGAACAGAATCAAGGATGCTGAGATAAACCCAAATACCCTCAACTACCTAATCTTTGATAAAGGAGCCAAAAGCATACACTGGAGAAATCCACTTAGTGTCTTACAGAGAATCTTTTTTATGTGAGGATTCATCATCATCTCCTTTACCACTTTTAATATACTTTTGCCTTCGGATTCTTATAATTTGATTAAAATGTATTTCAGTGGAGGTTTCTTTGAGTTTGTATAATTTGGAGTTTGTTGAGCTTCTTCAAGGTTTAGTACCTTCATAAGTTTGGAGTAATTTGTGGCCACAGCTTAATCAGACAATTTTTTTCTGTTCCATTTGTTCTGTCTTCTGAAACAAACACACTGCATCTGTTCATCTATTTATATCCAGTGTTCCACTGGACCCTTAGGACTCAATTATTTTTCTATTTTCTCAATCTTTTTTCTATTTTTTCTATTTCTTAGTCTCAATAATTTTCATTGTCCTGGTTTCAACTTTATTAATTAGATCTTCTTCCTGCTCAAATATGTTTCTGAATCCTTCTCATGAATTTTAAGTTTAGATATCACACTTTTTAGTTTCAAAGTTTCTTTGAAAGCTTTCTGTATCTTCACCAATATTTCAGGTTGGTTCAGACATATTTTCTTGACTTCATGTCTTCCTTTACTTTTTGAGCATCTTTATAACATTTATTGTAAAGTTCTTTTCTTGAATATCTGCCATCAGGTCTTTCTCAGGAACAGTTTTCTTGTTTCATTTATTATTATGGTTGAATCATATTTTTCTGTTTCATTTTATGCCTTGGTGTATTTTTATTGTTGAAAACTGAAAATTTTCCTACAATAATTTGGTAGTTTTGAAATTCAGAGTCTCCGGTTTCTGTAGGATTTCCTGGGTTTGTATTTGGGTTATTTTGATAACTGTAGGCTGTCTGTGCCAAGGGTAAGCATGTGTTAGAGACTTAAGACCTCTTCAAAGCCTGCAGCTTTCTGTGGGTGTGCATGGTTCTTTTCTAAATTCTCCTCTATCTGTAGTTGTTTTGAATGTCTTGATCTTTAATATCTAGCTCCTATATAAGGTGAAAGAAAGCCTTTTAAATCTCCTGGAATCATTTCAGCTTAAGGCAGAGGGACAGCAGTGAGGGAAGGTGTGACAACAGTGCTTCATCCCTCTGTGCTTGCATCTCTGTGATCACAGGCAGCAGTCAGTCATCAGAACACTGATTCTCAGCATTTGTAGGAAAGAGACTGTCTTCTCCCACCAGCTGCATCTTGTCTGATCCAGGAACATGTGCATGGCTGCCTGCCACAGGCTGGTGTACAGGGGATGGGCAGCTGCTGCTGAGCTAAGATCTGAAATTGGCTGTAATTAACCATGATTTACTGTCCAAGGCTTACCCTGGATATTATAAGACTTCAAGACTTTAGGTTTCCAAAATAGTTATCTCAAATAGATTTTGCCAGGATCATTGTTGTCTGAATGAAGTGATAAATTCCTGACTCCTTCTACTCTGTCATCTTTCTAGAATTCCCTCTGGCTCTTTATCGGCAGAATACTTACCACAATGTATGCAAAATTTCAGTGCCTTTTCTTTCCTGGCTTCCCTTCCCCCTAATGTCCAAGAAACTCTTTGGATTCCTGTCCTTCTAGTGGCTAGAAGCTCTTTGGGGTGAGGGGCATCACTTTGCCATTTTCCTCACAGTTCCTTGTGCAGAGGTGGGCGAACTATTTTATAATGCCAGGGGATGACATTCTAAACAGGTGACGCTTGAAAAAAAAACCCCAAAGTAACTTTCCCCACCTCCTTTCTGTTCCCTTCACAGAGACTTAGTGACAGCCTTCCATTTTCCCCTTTGATGGCTTCACCCTATTAGATTTTAGCCATGACACCTTAGAAACAAGGAGGGAAGACAGGGAGGAAGGGCGATGTCAAGAACAGCATCTTTTGGGAGCCTCTTTTCCTCCTGGCATGGCTGCATTCAAAGCATCTCCGCATCTAGCTGTATTTCGTGAACAAATTCTCCACTATGTTGTGTTCTGGTTTTTTCTTTTTCCTAGTCAGTGGCAACCTCAGTTTTAAAGTTTTTTTCCTTCCTAACCCTCTAGCTGGTCTTTCTCCTTCTCCTTTGTAGACTTCTGTTTCTCTGAAAAGCCAGAGTCATAAGCCCTCTTATCATTCTTCTAATACCTATGCTGAGTAGTTTTCTTTGAAATCAATTTGTATAGTTTAACTAACCATTTACAAACTAAAGACCTCCAAGTATAAATTTTCAGTTAGCGCTTCCTAATTTTTCACCAGATTCCAAGTGGCAAATCGCTTACTATCATTCCTACTTGAATGTGTCCCATAAACTTTGGTCTTCGCCAGTCTCACCCAGGTGCTCTCCTACAGTTTCCTGTCTAAATAGCAAGAGCTGTGTCATCTTAGGTACTCTTCAACTCAGGACTAGTCCTAGGTTATCCCCTCCCTCACATCTGAACCTGCACTACGTCCCGCTGCTTCTGCCTCCTAAGTAGCTACCCATCTGTTCACTCCTCTTTCTGCTTCCACTGTCCTGTCTCTGCTGGGCCCTCTCATGGCTTCCCGACACTTCTGTCCTTCCCCTTCCTCCCTCTCTGCCCACCTTGCCCCATTGCCGGCTGCAGTCAGACCTGTATTCTGGAAGTGCAGAGCTGGTGATGCCATGGATCTGCTCAATGTTCATCAGCAGCTGACCGTGGTTCCTAGAATAGGATCGGGCTTCCTCATTTGGGGTCCCAGGCGCTTGCTCATGTGTCGGTCCTCACCTGTCACTCTCTCTTAGTGTTTTCCCAGGCCATTCTGAGCGGCTTTCTTGTTCTGGGATGGGGGCTGTTTTTGCCTCTTTTCCTGCTATACTTATCATAACAACTTTGGCTTTTGTGCTGCGCGAGATAGAGACATTGCAGAGATTTGAAGTGAGGAGACGTGTGATAGAATGTGCAGTCTTAAAAGACCTTTTGGCTGGGGCATGCAGAAAACTGGAGGGAGAGATTGGGAGACTGTGCAGGCAGTTGTTCCCAGCATCGCAGTGAGAGAAGGTGATTGTGTGGACTGGACCCAGCCGTGGAGCAGGGAGATGTAGCCAGATACTGGACCTGCTTTTGACATAATTCTAGGCTATACTTGAAGACATGTGCAAGAGAGAGGAGTCACTAGTGAGAGTAGCTGGTGGTCCTGAGCAGGTATAACAGTGGACATGCCATCAGCTCAAAATGAAGGCAGATTGTGCACTGATCAGGTTTGGATAGAGGTGGTGAGAGTCAGTGGGATGTTCAGTGGCTTAGATTTGAGGCCTGTTCAACATCTTTGCTGAGACAAAATAATGGACCCTGGAGATATCTGTATCTTAATCTCTGGAACCTTGGAGTAAGGTACTTACGTGACAGGATAGCAAGTTAAAGATACTGAGATAGGAGATTCTAGATTATGTAGGTGGGTCCAGTGGAACCCCAGTGGTTTTTATAAGATGGAAGTAGCAATGTCAGAGTCAGACAAGAAATGCCATGACTGAGACAGAGTTGGGGTGATGTGATTTGAAGTTGGAGGAAGAGTCCACAAACTAAGCAATAGTGTTGGCCTCTGTCTGTCTTGAGAAATTCGTTTTTCAGCTTGATACTTCCTAGAGTCTCCGAGAGAAATACATCTCTGCTAGCATTTTGATTTTACTCCATTAAGATTCATTTCTAATTTCTGATCTTCAAAACTATAGGGTGGCATGCGTGTGATGTCTTAAACCATTTAGTTAGTAATTTGTTATAGAAACAAGATGAAGCTACTACAGCAGAGATGTTGAGTAGGTTGTATGATATGTGTTCAGAGTTCTGGGGGCTCTTACCTTCATCAACTTCCACTGTCACACATGAGTAGTCAAAATAATAATGCTTTTCTGACAGCCTCAGGTATCTTAAAGTAAAAATCTAGGAAAAGTTTTTATAGTAGATTAAGTATATGCTTATGCGATCCTGTACAAGTTTACTACTCTTGACTGGTGTGTTCTGCTAAGACTATAATTTACATATTGTATAACCTAATGCAGCCTAGTTCTTGCTTTATACAACATATCAGTATGTATTGTTATAGATTTTACTTTAACTAGAAAGTTATATTCCAAAGCAGAAACAGTGATAGCTGGTTAAATAACAGCAGGGAAAGAAGCAGTGAAGATTAAAGTAAAGGAACTATAAGGAGTCTAATATAGTGATATAGTTATATTTGAATTAATAGTTTAGGGAAAACAGATTTTAAATCATAATAGTTAATCTCCAAGGTCATGACTGTATTGTATGTATTGTATGAGTCAAATGATTAATATTCACAATGGTTACTAAGAAAACATTATCTTAGTGTTCATGTAATCTTTCAGAAGTAAGGAATTTTGTAGTATATTTTATAATCTATCTCTTTAACATAATTCAGACTTCTGAGAGCATTGTCAATTAAGTATGCTTCAATTTCTAGAAAATTAACTTGTGTGGAACACTTATTTCTTCAGTGGTTCTAGATGATAAAACATCACTGAGTGGATAAATTCACAAATAGTAATTTAAATGAGTGAGATACTTAAATCCATAATTGTACATAGATCCTGTTATTAGAGACTTTATCTACAGATTTATAAATAACTAGAGCTAATGTCTAGACGTACATGTGGAATTTCACTTCCCACGTTAAGCTGAAGCAATGAGTTTGCTGTAGCATAGAGCATGATGTTTTAAAACATTCTTTAACAAATAGTTGCATCCTGGTCATTTGGTGTACATTTCTTCTTTGAACATTTTGCATGTATTAACTTACTTTAAGCTCCATAAAGACAACCCAGTGAGTAAAGTACTGTCATTCTTCTCATTTTACAGATGGCAGAACTGAAGCACAGAAGGATCAAGTAACCAACCAGAGTTTACCCTGCTGGTAAGTCTAGATACCAGTGCAGGGAGGCGAGCTCTGGGTCATTGCTAACTGTGCTGCATGGTCTAGACATTTCAAGCTACACTTTTTAATTGCTTCTTTTCTCCTTCACCTTTGAAATGCAGTTCCTGAGGAAGGTGTTAATGGGATTTATCTTTCAAACTTTTGTTCTAGTGCAAGTCCTCATTAGATTGGTCTGGGCCAGTGGCTTATTTTTTCCTTGCTAACTCTGATTTATAACCCAGTTTACATAGCAGTGTCTCACCAGGTGTGTTTTTTTTATTTTTTAATTTTTGTTTAAAAATATATACCAATTTGGTTAGGCATGATGGCAACTGTTTTATTCCTAGCTCTTCAGGAAACTGAAGTAGGAGGATCACAAGTTTGAAGCCAACCTGGGCAACTTAACAGGACCCTGTTTCAAACTATTATAACCAATACAAAGGCCTAGTAATGTAGTTCAATGGCCAACACTTGCCTAGCGTTCAAGAATGCATGAGTCTCTGCGTTCAGACCCCAATGCTGAATGAAAAAGGTACCATTTTCTATCCCACAATATAGGGAACCACACTCCTTTGGATGATATTTCTGTCACTCAAGACACTTGATTGTGGTCCACTGAAATTTTGTTTGGTAATTGTGAGCGGAAGAGAAAGGCTGTGGTTGATCTCTGGTGGCATGCAAGAGCTGGGGAGCCTTGAATAGATATAGCAGGACTGACAAGCCCATATGCTGGCACCTGGTGTAACCTGCCACTGCTGGGTTATTGCTGCCGAAGATGCCACTCATCGGGGCCATCTAACACCCAGTCTCCCCATTACCACGCGCTGTAGGTGTGTGCTGGAGATTCACAGTGCTAAGTGAGAGCAAGCATCAGGGAGGCCTGGCTAATTTTCCTAGGGGCAAACAAGTACGAGGAGCTCCCTCATTTTGTTTCTTTGATGAAATGTAGGCTTCTTGCCTCTGCAAGACTGACAGCATTGAGAACTGCCTGAAAGTAGCAAGTTGGTGTGTTTCCTAGTGTCCAAAAATAATGACAGATATCTCTACATGAATATTACTCTAGTATTTTTTTCTGCAACTTAAAATATGCGAATGCATATGTTTAGAGGTGATGAAAAATTGAATGTTTAAATTTTTAAAATTAAAGTAAAAGGCACATTGCTGTTATTTTCCTCAATATACGCCCCCACCCCCCCACCCCCCCTTGCCCTTTGAACCCACATGCATTGTCCCTGCCATGTTCCAAGGCACTTCTGGAAGTCTTCCGTGTTGTGAGGTGTGATCAGAAATGTGCTGAGTGCTGCTGCCAAGTGCATTCAGTGGAAAACAGGCGTATCAAAGCATGGTAGTGTGTTCTCATCCTCCTTATTCATCAGAGCTGGCATTGCATAATTTCTAGATCTTCCCCCAAGTCCAAATGATTACGATTGGTAAATGTTCAAGTCAGTTCAGGACATGAAGGTGGCCACAACAGCACAACTACAGGCATGGAAGAGAACTCCCAGAGTTTTAAGAAAGTACAGGAATGATGGGTATGCACATACACACATTTACCAGAAAAAGTTGGGGGGAAACAATTTTTACCAATGGAAATGTGATCAAATAAGTTTTTCTGTATGATCTCATTTCTTAAAATATTGGTTATGGCAAGCTACAATGATTCAAATTTGAAAATTTCACTATACAATGCTCTATCCTGTATTAAAAATACACTCAATATGTAGCTTTGCTGGTGAAGAGTTTATTTGCATGGTAGATACATGATTTATAATTCTGGTTCTTAAATGAATGTTTGCTAAGAAGAGCCTTGAAGTTTGATATTTTTACCTCGACAACAAAATAGGCAAAAATGAGAAAAATATGAATGTGTTGTGTAATAAAAAGTAGTATTTTGTAGTTCCTAAACAGCACTGATTATATCATCAGAGTACCTCAGAATATTTGTGTACATAGCTTGCTGGGAAAACTTAAATCAATAAAGGTTTGCTAGAAATTGGTGGATTCTAGTTTTTAGTATCTATGAAACAGTAATATTTCTTTCAGCAGTATGAACTGAGAAACTTCTTTAAGTAAAACTCTTTTCCATATGTTATGGAGGATACCTTAGAGTTTAGGGTCTGGAATCCTTGTCTCCAGGAGCTAAAAGTCTTTGAAGAAAAAGCCAAGGCTGTAGAAAATAGTTTTACCACATAGAAAATGATACTGATCGTGAAAAAAGATAAACAGATTGCTTAGGAATTCCGAAGTTTTTGAGTGTCTAGTTCCTGGTGAATGAGTTCTGTGAAGCAAAGGAAGACATCAGAGGTTCCTTATCACCTGAAGTCCATTTTGTCACTGGTGGTCCACTGTAGTGCAGCCTGTGAGGCCATGGGGGTTGCATGAGCTTATAGACCACAGGACCTGTCTGTTAGGACCATTCTCGTTTTAGCTTCTGCTTGTGTCTAGCAGTTGGGCCACCACTTCTGGTGTTCTGGCAGCCGGCTGGTACTCAGTACATATAGGAAGAATGAGATTACCTTGTTTTGGCAGCAGAGTTCCTGTGGACAGTGGTGAGAGCTCAGTGTTTTGTCCAAGGGCTCCCACACAGGCCTCTCTGGGTCTTAGAGAAGGGTGTGCAAGTTCATGAGATCGCCCAGCAGCCAGAGTTAGGGCAGAACTGCTGGACAAGGCTTTGAGCACAGTACTGATCCGTCCTCAAATCAGAAATGACAAGTTCTGCCTGTGATTTTAGCTTAATCTTCAGGAACATTCTGGAGCTGCAGGAGACCTGCAGATCTTAGGATGAGAAAGGAAAGAATGAGACTTATGCAGAAATAACTGAACAGTGAAGACAAGGAATGATAAGCACCATAAGCCAGGCACAGGCAGAAGAAGTGCAGCCCGTGGCCTCTTCCACAGCCAGGGTGGGAACTCTGTGTTGACTTTGGCTGGTCTGAGTCCGCCACATTTCAGACTATATATGTCACTCTTCTCTAGTCATCATTCTGGTATCTTGAAACTTTGCTCTTTCCTTAATAAAGTTAACCTCGTACTAGTATCTTGGTATGTCATAGTTCCCAAAGCCTTTGTGTGTATCGGGAGGCTGCTAAACAGTGAGTCTGCTATTCAGGAACATGCACCATAGAGATAGTGCTGAAAAGTGATAGTATTTTTTCATTTGCTTTTTCTAGATGAAACTATTCTGTGTCTTGGCAGATGGCCCATAGAAACTATTATTTTCTGTGCTGATTGTGGGCAATTCTTTTTTAATGAAATTTTGACTGCAGGACACTTTTTCCAGTCCCTTGCTGTGGAGAGAATTAGTCTCTGCATTGGTGGGCTATAGATACTGGAATGGAGAGACCAGTATGACGTAATCAGACAGCAAGTGCACGTGGGGTTGTCTCTGAACTGGGGTTAAGAATGAGCCCAGGAAATGGCCAAGTCCCAGTGGAGAATATTCTGAGCTTCTTTGAAAGAGTGGTGTGAACAGGGAGAACTCTAAATCAAATGCTGTTGGGAGTACACAACAGCTAACAGCAAAATAAAAATTTACTCTTATACCACAGGCATTAGTTTCTTCTGAGGCACAGTCAACTATGTGGCAATAAATCTGTGCCTTTTTTTAAAGTACAGTGGCACAATACTACTATTTTTAAAAATAATCACGGAGCAGTGAGCCTACTTGTTTTTAAAGGTATAACACTGCCATTTATTTGGTACCCACTAGGTGATGTGTGAGTTCCATATTTTTTTTTCTACTTCTTTCAACAAGGCTGCAAGCTACTCTATTTTTGGTTGCATTAAAATGCAGACACAGAAACAGGGTTAGATTAGCAAGCTTGTACAGCTGGAGTAGGACACCACTGCCATTCAAAGCTGAGGGTGCCACGTCTTTCTAACCTTATTCCGGCATAGTGCCCTGTCCTCACCTTATGATTACAGTGGTCATCATGAGGGTGTTCCACGAGGCCTAACCACAGGAAAGTAGTGTTTAATCTCTTTCAGATATGATGGAAGAAGACTTTGTCTTCTAGATAGCAGACAACTTGAAAGAACATTATGGGTAGTTTAGAGACACCCTGAGCCGCCACCCCATGAAGAGCTGAAAACTCTTAAGAGGTGCTTTTGTAGCTGTCAAAGCATATGACTCTTGACATTGTGACTTCAGTTTCTATTTGGCTAGCTCAGAATTTCCTCGGAGCCGTCCTGTTTCTGCATGCGTGTGCAGGAGGGATGGTGTCTTTGTTCTGCTCACCACTGGGGAACCAGGATCTGCTCTGTTCCAAACCAAATTCTGATGACTCAGTTTCCGATTCAGACGTTCTGTCATTTTAGCAAGAGTATTCCCTCTGTGGCATCCAGTATTGTGATCTCCCCATATCTCTGAATTTTCAAATTTTAAAGTATACTGGAAAGGTCTCATAGTCAATCTTTTTAATGAGTTAGAATGATCTAAATCTTAACTTTGTGAACTTTTCTTTAACTATTTCATAAGAAAACTGATTTTTATTTTAAACTTTCATTATAAACTATCAAATGTTTATAACAAGGAATTGCCATTCTCTGCCTCATCCCTGTATTCCAAATCCTGCTCCTCAGGGGCCACAGGTTTCAACTCACTTTGCTCTTTTCTGATATCAAACTCCACCATTTTAAGAATGTGCTCTATTTGTAGTTCTTGTTTCTATCAAGTTTGGACATCTGTGCATGGTTTCTTGTCACAGCTGTGGAGAATTCAACACTCTTTGCTATGTACTCCTTCTCCCACCTTCTCTTTCTCTGGACTTCCAAACTTTGGGTAAGTTAGCATCAACTATTTACATTATGTGACTGTTATTTTCAATTTGTTGATGATCCCAGTTGGTAGACTATGATGATTTATTTCTTTTCTTACACAATTTAAAAAGAATTCCCTTTAGGTTAGTAAATGGCACCTACTGCAGACATTGCTAGTCGCTCCCCATCAGCCATTCTCCTTTCTCTTTACTGGTTGAACCCTGACTTTTTCCTGTGTCCGCCCCTTTGCTGCCTGGACTCGGTCATTACTGATTATGCCAAACAAATTAGCCTGGCCCCTTATCATTCCGTGCTGCGTGAGGGAAAGCCTGCACAGATTTGATCTTAAAGAGACAAAGATGAAACAGCCTGTCATATTATGTGGAGAACAGAGTTTCAAAATGCAGAACACTGAATAAACACAAATATCCGGACACATCAAGGCCATCATTATGGTTTTTCTGTTCTCCTCACTGGATCTGCCTCCCATTGTCGCGGTGTGAGCTGGTTCATCTCTGGGTCTAGTTACCACCTGTTTTCTTTTGGTTCACCTGTCGTAGCTTTCCTGTTATCTTTCTTCATGCACATCATGATGTTGCAGTAACATCCTTCTTAAGATTCATGAAATGTATGTGTGCAGTCATTGGCTACAAACTAGCGATTATGCATGTTTTCATGAGGTCCATCTCTCCACCTCCCCACGGAAGGGCAAGTAGGCATGAGACTTAAATGTAGGTTGCTGCTTAAATTGAGATTCCTGAATGAAAAACTTAAGATTCTCTATCAGAATTAGAAGTGATTCTGCATCAGAATTTATTTCTTGTATAGTCATGAACTGCATAATAGCATTTCAAGCTGTGAAAGATTACGTAACATATGGTAGTGGTCTCATGAGATTATAGCATCTGATGACAACATAGCTATTGTGGTTTGGATCTGGAGTGTCTTCCAAAAGTCCCATATATTTGGATGCTGTGGGTTGTCTGTGGAATCATGTGCTTTTGGGAGATTGGGGCTGGTCTAAAGGGGTGTATTACAGGCATGTAGATTGGATTACAGGTGTGTAGTCGGAGCTTCCCACACCTTCCACAACTGGAAGGGGTAGAACACTGAGACTGGACCATGAACGGGTGGATCACTGGGACAGGACCTGGAAGCACATATATGCTGCTTCACAGGACTTGACTTCTGATTTTAATATTGTGAGGAGCTGTCTCCACCTCTGTCTCTGCCATGTACTTCCACTGTTGCCACCCATGCCTGAGTGGACTGTTATCTTCTGAAACTATGAACTAAAACAAACCATTCCTCTCCTAAATTTGTGGATTTGGGGTATTGAGTCACAGCAATGAAAAAAGGAACTAAGATAATAGCCATCTTAGTTTAAGTAAGTACACTCATATTTATATAATGATATCATTACTTGACATTGTGTTCTCAGAACATATCTATTGTTGAGGTATGATTGTATTTGAATTATTTCATATTTGCAACTGTATCATGTGCTCACTTGGTAATTTGGCTAGATTTAGAATTTTTGGTGAAAAACCATGGTGCCTTGCAGTGTAATCATGGCTTCTGACTTCAAATGCTCATCTTACTGTTGAGAAATCTGTTGACAGTGTGATGCCTGTGTGAGAAAGAGAGAGAGAGAGAGAGAGAGAGAGAGAGAGAGTGTGTGTGTGTGTGATCTCCTCCCTGGAAGATTTGGGCCCTTTTGTTATTCATACTATGGCACTGAAATTGCTTAATGATTCGCTTTGACATTTTTAATTTTCTTTGTCCTTGATGGCCTTTAAAAATAAGAGCTTGAGAGGGGAAAAACAAAATCATGCGTGTCAGTATTGAGAAGTTTTGATTTTTTTCTTCCACTCTTTTCCCCCTCACATATCTGTTAGAATTTTGAACTTTGGAATGATCCACAATTTTATCTTTTCTCCATTAATTTATCCTTTCTTGAGAGGGGAGGTTAACTTCTGAGTGACTTTCCTATACTTTACAGCTCTTAAGTCTTTGTATTGATTTTTACATCTTAATTGCAATATTCTAAATTTTAAACTAAATTAATTCTCAGAAGTTCCTTTGTGTAACACCCTACACTTATTTAGACATTTTTATCTCTCTGAGGGATGAATTTGAATTTAAAATGTTTTTCAGCTAGGAAAGGCATTTTAAAAATTGTTATAACTATATATTGAAATACTACTCAGGAGTAAAAAGGAACAAACTATTAATCCATATGATATTGTAGATAAATCTTTGATTCAATATGCATTTTTACTAATTAAAATATATCAAATTAATTATATTATAAGGTAATATAAGTAATATTAACAGTTTAATATTATTATCTAGATTCATCCATATGTCAAACAAAAGAAGTTCAAATTCAAAAGCTCAGTTCTGTACAGTCCTATAAAACATTCTGGGAGAAAACCTGTGGGGGTGGAAAATTTGTAGTGGCTGGGAAGAGAGGCTGAGTACAAGGGGCAAAGAAGTTTTAAGGGGTGCAGCTGCCCTTTATCTTCATTATATTGATGGTTTCTCTGTGCAGTTGTCAAAATTCATAGAACTGTACACCAAAATGAGTAAATATATTGTGTATAATCTGAAGTATAGTTTAAAAATTTCTCCTTTTTTGTACTTATGCCTTTTGGAGGGCTTCATTATTTGAAAATTATTATTCATGTATAAGGCACTAAAAAGCTGATTGGATCTAGGGCTATGTGTTATGTTTGTTCTATTAAATATTGAGAATGTGAAGGAGGAAAAAAATTAGTTTTATACACATACATGTGCATGCTCTCACAAACACAGACACACATACACACACACAAATATACAATGACAAATGTCAGGTACATAATGAGCAAATCACTGCTTAGCATTTTCTTTTCTCCTAAATCAGCTATTTTTTTCTACTTTAATGCCTGTTGGTGTTTCCTTTTCTCTTCTGTTCTCTGTGGTTTAAAATCTGACTTTAGGTGGGAAATAGAGACTTAGCATCGCTTGTATAAATATCATTTTTTTCCCCACACTCTTAGAGTTTGAATCAGAATTGTCCACCGGAAGGCCCTTGTGTTCAGGGTGAAGCATAGATGGAGGATGCAGGTCATGGAGGCATGCCTTTGAAGGTTATATCCAGCTTCTTCCTCTTTAGCTCTTCCCCAGTGCTCTGGTTCCTTCTTTCCTTGAAGTTGACAGCTTTCTACTGCCACATCCTGCTGCCATGTTTTGTTTCAGAGCCAGCTGACCACGATCTGAAATCTCTTGACACCGTGAGCTAAAATAAACCTCTCCTTGCTTAATCAGTTTTATCAGTTATTTTTTTCCCCTAGTGACAGAGCTAATATACACATCAATCAGGGAATCTTCTGTCTCAGGGTCTTCCCTCTCCTCTTTCTCCAGATCTGTTCATGGGCTCTGAGATGTTGACCTTCACAGCTTAGTTTCACGTGCATCCCTGCCCGGGAATGGGAAGGCCTCCCACTGTGGACTCTCAGGATCCAGGACTCAGCCTGTCTGGCTGCTTGGAAAGTTCTGCCCCAAGGCAGGGGGAGATTTCCTTCTAATATACTCATTGTGTCACAATTTGTGTGACATCATAGAGTGCTCCCACCAAGAGCCACACCAATCAGAATTCCTGGGATATCCTTCCCTTGAGGACTGTCTTCAATCTTTAGTGAGAAGGACCCCTGCTGTAGTTTGGATGTTAAATGTTCTTCAAAAGCTCATGTGTCAAAGGCGTGGTCCCTAGGTTTCATAATAGGAGATGAAATGTGGAGCCTACTAGGAAATCCTTAAGTCATTGGGAATGTGCTCTTAAAAGGGACTTGGGGACCCTTTGGCTATGGCTACCCTGTATCTGTTTTCTGGCTACTGATGCAAATGATGTGCTTTGTATGTCCTTCATACATAAGGTGCCCATGAAAGGCCCAGTATGAATGGACTGGCCAGCCTCTCACTGGAAACTCTAGAACCATGAGCCAAATGAAACCATTGTAAATTGATTACTTCTGGTATTTCTTTTTCATAATGTAAAACAGACTAATAAAAGCTCTAAGGATGGACCTAGAATAGACTTCACTGGTCAGTAGTCAGTGTGAAGACTTAGCATTTCCAGCATTCAGACTGAGCAGTGGGGAGCTGCCTCGGAGAGAGTAGATGATCTTGGAATCAGGTGCTTCTCTAGCTGTGGGGATCACAGTCAGGGAGGATGTGTTAGCATCATGATCCCGTTTCCCTGCCTCACAACCATACCTTCATGGCACACATGGGAGAAGATGTGGTTAGGAGCCACTAGAAGCTTGACTAATTAGCTGTTTAGCTATCTTCTTTAAAAGGTAAGAAGCATGGGCATTATGTAAGAGTGTTTGATTAAAATGGATATGTTTGGGCATTTCACTTTAACAGTAAAATTTTAAGCTATGATTGTGAATATTTATAGCATGCTTATCAAAATTCATATGCATTAAAGTTCATATTTTATGAAGGTGTATGATTTTTGCTCAGGGGAGTTTGTCCATTTTGATAATAAGGATGCATGCAGCCTCAGCCAGATTCCAGAAGTGCTGGCAAGCCAGCGTCCCAAATGTATTATTGACTGAGACTGTCCCACACTTGTCAAAGTGTTGCTCTTTTCAAAGGCGTTCTTAAGTTTCATCAGGAATACAAGTATTTTTCACTATTTTTCTTCTAGGTTTGATGAAATAATTGAGGATCCTTGCAAATAAACTAAAGTGATATTATGAATTTATCTCAGTTGTATAGAAAATGACAGTCCATCTGCCGAGTCTGTGGCACTTGCTTTCCTTTCTTATTTCCAGGCTGAGTTATTTTGTGACTAAATAATATACTTTCTTCTTTTCCCATTTTCATCATTATTGTACTTCTTGCATAGAGATAAATATTTTCCAAGCATGGGATCTGGAAGAATAGTAGAGCAGTGAGAGCGCTTGCCCTGAATTTGATTCCCCAGCACTACAGAAACTGGGCATGGTGGTGCATACGTGTAATCCCTGCAGTTGGGAGGCTGGGGTAGGAGGATTTCCATGACTTTGAGGTCAGCCTGGCCTGCAGAGTGAGTTCAGGACCAAGCTGGGACTGTCTCAAAAGAAAAGGAAGTATATACTTTTCCATATACTCGTATAGTGTATTTTTTCTACTTATTATGTTTCTTCTTTTGTGCTACATCACAGTGTTAAATATTTACCTCAGTCATTCTAGGCATCTTTTTTATTTGATAGATAAAAGGGCTATGAACTTCTGATGCAAGATAAATTCATCTTCTAGAAAAAGATAAATCTTGAAGGAGCCCCATTTAGAGTGACCCAGTGCAGGATTTGGAGGTATAGGCGGTCATTTCTTTATCTCTCATAGTGTGTCCTTCCTTTCAGCTAGCACACATTCCTAGAGATTATAATCTCTGTTGTGCCATAGATAAGCAAAGGTTAAGCACTGTCTGCTCCATGTATGCTTCTTATAGGGCTGTGGTGCATGGAGACTCTGGTACATAGGAGCTGACCCATCCTGTTACTTGGAAAGAGGGGGTGGAGCAGGACCCATCAGAGAGTTTTGGGAAGTGTGTTGCCCTCTCACTCACACAGGGCCAGCCTCCTACTTCCCTCGTGACTCTGTGCCTGGGCACCAGCTTCCCGCCCTCTTGCTCATGTGGATTTGGGGTTTCCTCCTTCACTCATCAGCCCAGCCTGTCCACCTTGCAGAGAAGAATTGGTCTATCTGATTAGTGGCTGCAAAGAAACGAGGGGAGTGGGATTTTTGGTAATCCTCATGTGGAGTATGGAGGGTTATAAATGAGGAAGGGGAGTACTACAGTCCTACACCAGTACTAGGAGAGGAGAATAAATGGCGTTATTCTCCATGTAACTAAATGGATCCCACGTCATTGTGTTCCTGTGCCACGTGAGGTTGCAAAGTGACCAGGTTGAATTCATAGGCCCAGCAGCCAACCAAACACAAGCATAAAGGACTGTTAATGCGACAGTATGGATCTCACCTTGTATTTTGTAGACAGCGCATTAATCTTAAGTATGCTAACTTTCATGACCTGTCTCAGGTAATAATGGCAAACAATTTATCACCAAATGTCAATGGTCAAAACAGTGTTCTTGTTGCCTTTTAAAGCTGTCAATCTTTTAAACTCGTTGAAAATGAATTTTTTCTTCCCAAGAATAGATAAATCCTCAGTTTTCTGGCATGGTAAATAAGGATTGCAAAGATAATTGAAATCCACAGATAATCCCCAGCCCTCTTTTTAGATACTATTTTGCCCTCTTTTCTCATAAAATCCTGTTTGGAACAAGCAATATTTGACAGATTTGAGTTTCATAGTGGCTTCCATGGCACTTCACCTCTGGAGGAATAAGGAGTAAATGCAGCTTAAAGATGTGGGTAGATACAGGGGCACAGGGCTCACATACCTCTTGTGTCACCTGCAAAGCCAATACTTGGCCTCGAATGAAGCATTGTTATGGTATATGTTTCAGGGGACAATTTATGTCTTTGTAAAATTACACCCACACCCACACACTCATAAATTATAAAGCAAGGCAAAGATTATATTTTTTCAACTGGTTCACTTGAAGTTTTGTCTCCTTGCCATAGTTGGTGGTGCTTAGTATTGCTGTTCATCAGCATATTTTATTACATCATGCATTTCTTTTATTACTGTAGTTATTACCTATGTGTACATTATATTCTTTTCCCTCAGGAGTTTGCAGTTTCTGGGAGGTTTAAGACCCTATCTTTCATGTCCTATCGCTTCTTGCACTGTCTGTTCTTTTTTGAACCATTTGATACTTAATATGTGTGAGTCCTGTCTCTAGAGCCCCTCCTCTTTTCTTTCTTTTCTTCTCTCTTTTAAAAAAAAAACTTCCTGGCCTATTTAGTTGCAGATCTGAGAAGATAGGTGAGCATCATGATATGAGGAACCTGACCCTCATGTGGCTGCCCCAGGGCCAACACAGGATTTTCAATAATTTAGTCTGCACCTTAAGTCTGCTGCTGTTTCCCCAGTTCTAAAATGGGAAGATTGAGCTAATTCATATTGTGTTTCAGTTCCTCCTCCCATCTAATACTCAGTGATTCCACAGTGAGTATATGTTGAATGTGGCATTACTTGGAAAGCTACATAAATTAGGAAAGATTCAATAACAGTGCCTTATTAAATCACTCAGAAAATAATTGCTGAGTGCCTGTTGAGTTAGAGTCTGGTGACTGGACTCTGTAGTAAGCAGGTCTTGTCTTATCTTTATTTTTATGGAACTGTTTTTTTATTGAGTGAGAGACAGTGAACACAGAAAAGCCGACAGAAGTTGTAAACAAAATGACCGGGAGCTTTGGCTGTGGATAGAGGATGATGTCCAGGAAAGCCTGTCTTGGGAGGTTATACTTGAACTGAGACCTGAGGTGTAAGAAGGATGTCAGAGAACCAGCCATCAAACATACAAAGCTGTGAGGGCCGCTGTGCTAAGCTTCTGGGCAGGAAGGCGTCACTCTGGCTAGAACCAAGCTGAAGGGAAAGTAGCAAGAGGTGGGGGGATTTTCACAGGGCCACAGAGCTCTGGGAAAGAATGCCCTAGGAGGGATTGGAGCCCGGAAGCACCCTGATTTGGTTAATCTGTTAAAATGTTCTCCTGGCTATCATGTAGAGGAAAAGTAGCTCTCTCTTATTTTCAAATTGTATGTAAAATTTTAATTGATATATAATTATGTACATTTATTAGATAATAGCATGATGACTCTGTATATATATTTAGTATATAATGATCAAATTAAGGTAATTAGCATTTGCATTTATTATTTTTGCTGTGGATTGAAGCTCCTCTTTTCTAGTTCTTTGTAACATGTGTAACAGATTGCTGTAGATACAGTCCTTCCACCTACTGATAGAACAGTGGAACTCCTTCAGTCTGATTTGATTTTGGTACTTATATGCCATCTTTCTCTTTTTTTTCTCCCCTTACTACTCTTCCTAACCTATAGTGACCTCTGTTCTATTCTCTCCTTCACTGAGGTCAACTTTTTAAACTTCAACAAGATTCTGTCTTTAGAGAAGCAAGGGCAGAAGAAGACGAAAGACGTGGTAGGAGATCTGTGAGTGCCTCCCCTGGGAGGCGATAGTGGTGACCTGAGAGGAGAAAAGTAGATCAGAGTGATGAATTTTGGAAGCCACTCTCATGGCCCTGCTGATTGAGTTCAGTTAAAGGAAGGACCAAGGAAGTTTCTACATTTCTGGCTTTGGTGATGAGGGACACAGTAGTAACAATAACTAAGGAAGGAAGTGCTGGGGACTAGTAGTGTAAGAGGGGGTATGGGGTAAGAGGCCTTTTAACTTGCTCTTATAACCGAAGGGCAAATCCTTAGATTTTAAAAATACTGTTCCCTTTGGTAATTTCTGAGTTCTGAAAATAGTCTGCTTTCAATGTTTGTCATTGAAATGATACTATTTCATTATTATATTTATGATAATTTTTAAAAAGGGATGGAATAGGACATAGGCAAATTAAAGGGCAGAATGAAGACTGGAACTGTTTATTTTTTTGAGGGCAGTATGTATTTATTCCACAAATAATGACAGCATACCTACTATATTCCAGGCCCTCTTGGAAACTCAGGAAAAACTTGTAATGAAGCTTAGAGTTCTGTATTAAGATGCTAATGTGCATACCTATTTACATGGGATTCTGCCTTTAGGAATATATCTGCAGAAAATAAAGGTTGCCTTTAAAGGTGAGTATCCATTAATTTTCTATGAAGAATTATTTTAAAAGATAGGGCTTGAAAGTAACTGAAAGTCTGATTAAGAAAAATTAATATTACAGAACTCATTCATGATTGTAAAGAAAAGTTGAAGATATTACACATCAAATTATATTTCTTAAGGTGGAGTTTAGGGATTTTGGCATGTTGTTACCTTTTGATTCAATGAAAATTATTTTTAGAAAGGATTGGCAATATAAGCACTTCCATTTTGAAAAAAAATCTCAGGCCATGTTATATGTTGAATCTGATATGTCTTTGCAAAGTCTCATGTGTTTGGAAGCTGATTGGGGTTATGAAAAGGCTATACACATTGGCAGATTATTTCCTTCCTGATTTCATATGTTGTTGGGAGATGAGGCCTGGATGGAGGGATGGATCACAGGAGGCTGGCGTGGCCCAGCAGGGTCTGGTCTTAACTCTCTTCCCTGTCCCCATGGCGGGCACTGTCCTTTCTCTCACCTGACTTTGCAGCATGCTGTGAGGTGCTTTCCTCCATGCCAGGCCCTTCAGCTGGATGATATTATTGACTGAGACCTTTGAACGGCGGGCCAAGATAAACTTCCTCTCCTTTACTTTGTGAGTGTCAGGCACTGTGTTTCAGTGGTGAGAAGGTAGCTAAGACACCTACACAAAATACTGATCACAGTAGGTAAGTAATGAATATTTTGAATTTTCTAAGTGAAATTCTATCCTGGAAAGGATTTGTTTTTTAAGGGGGAAAGCAGATGCTTTCTTTTGGCAAATGTGAATGAAACTTCTTTAGAAGTATGGAGCATTTTTATTGGACAGACTTTTAAGTATCAATTAACACAATATTTTGCTTAAATATCAGATCAATTTAACTAAGTTACCTTCTTTCCTGGTCCTCTAGAAAGAGGAAATTAAGCAGTAAGCTAAAATAAGAGTCTCTGCTACCACAAAAAATGTCCCATACACAGTCTTCTTTATATATTTGAATAAAATATGATAATTTGCCATATTATGTATACAAGATAGAAACAAGAAAGGAAATTCTAGACAGTGTATGGCTTATATTGTTTCACTTTTTATAGAATTCAGCACCAGAGACAGCTACAGTTTCTGAATAGGTATCTTAAACATTCTCCAAACCATTTGATTTCTAATCATACTCTCATGGAACTGAAGTTGTAAATTTTAGTCTGTAGTTTTATATTTTTTTCCAGTGGAATCATAAATTTATTTTTTCCCAAGAGTTATTATTTTTATTAGTATGTATCTGTAATAAAAAACTGGCATATTAAATTTGAGGAATTTTTGTACATACGTATTGTATCAACTCCACATTTACTTCCTCTCCTCTTTCCCCTTTCCATCCCCTTTCGCATTTCACAATTCTGTCTCTTTGCTTTGTAACATCTTGCTTGATTGGCTGTATTTCTTATTTATACTTTGGGTTTCTCATTTTAGAGAATATTTCATCTTTTGGGTCTGATTCACTTTACTAAGCATAATGGTCTCAAGGTGCATTCATTTTTCTAAAAATAATTTAGATTGGTCTTTCTTTATGGCAGAGTAGTACTTCGTTGTGCATATTACTACAGTTTTCTTTATTAATTGATCTGTTGATGCATACTTAGGCATCTTCTATGATTTAACTATTACTAGTTGTGCTATTATAAACCCGAGTATGCATGGATCTCTGTTAGGTGGTGATTTTATCTCTTTTAGAAAGATGAGGTGTCACTGGGTCAAATGGAATATCTATTTTCAATTTCTTGAGGAGTCTCCATACTTCTTTCCATAATTGTTGTACTAGATACAATTCTAATGGCAATGTAGAAGGGTTTCTTTCTCCCAAAATCCTTGCCAGCATCCATTGTCTTTTGAGTTCTTTTTTTCCATTTCCATATATACATATGTATAAAGTCTATGGATGTATACATACACATATATATTGCATGTTATATATGCAATACTTTATGTTTACACTGATTTTGAGTATTTTGTGTATATTACATCAGTATTACAGTTCCTTCCCATTCCACTTTTGGACTCTCCCATGACTTTCCCCTCCCCTCTAACTCCTACTGTTACCCACATTTAATTCTTCTTTTTTTTAACATATCATCTTTCTCCTTCCCACACTCTCTCTCCCTTTCCCCTTTTCTCTCTACAAAGTCCATCTTCTTCCATTGTGTCTTACATTGTTAATGGTTTGTTTTGTTTTTTGTTTTATTGAGTTCTTGATAATAGTCATTCTCAGTGTGGTGAAATAGAACCTCATTGTTGTTTTGATTTGCATTCTGTAATGGCTAAAGATTGGGAATTTTTTATGTGTTTGTTCGCTGTTTATACTTCTTCTGAGAACTGTCTGTTCATTTCAGTTTCCCATTTTTTAAACTTTATGTTTGATTTTGAGGAATCTGTTTTTCTTTAGTTCTTTATAAATTCTAATTAATATCCCTCTTTCTAATGTGTAGGTCACAAACCTATTTTCCCCACTCTGTGAGTTCTCTCTTTACTACATAGATCATTGCCTTGCTGTGCAGAAGCTTTTTATTTTGATATAATCCAAGTTGCTAATTCTTGACATTACTGTATTTCTTGTGCAGCAATTGTTCTATTGAGAAAGTCCCTGCCTATGCCTGTGTCTTCAAGAGTTTTATCTATTTTATCCTCTAAAAGTTCAGTGTTTCCATTTTAATATCTAGTTTTTTTATCCACTTTAGTTTGGGTTGAGAGACGTGAATATAAATTCATTCTTCTGCATGTGGATAACCAGTTCTTTCAGCACCATTTGTTAAAGGGGCTATTTTGTCAAAGATCATGTTGCTGAAGGTACTCAGGGTTGTCTCTGCATTCTCAATTCTGTTTATCAGTCTACCTGTCTGGTTTTTATGCCAAGACCATAAGGCTTTATTTTAAATCACTGTTGCTTTGTGATACAACTTGATGTTCAGAATTGTGATGCCACCTGCCTTTGTGTTGTTGCTCAAGATTGCTTTGCCATCATGGGTCTCTTCTGATTCCATATGAATTTTAGGAATGCTTTCTTCTAGTTCTGTGAAAAATGTTATTGGTATTTTGATAGGAGTTGCTTTGATTCTGTATATCAGTTTTGATAGTATGGCCATTTGATAATATTAGTCGTGCATATGTAGAATTAGGGGTTGTCCTTCCAATTTTTATGTCCTCTTTGATTTTATTTTTCTGCATAATCACCATAATATAAACTTCATTGTGGAGGATCTTTCATTTCTTTGTCTAGATTTACTCCTAAATCTTTAATTTTTGGAGGGTAATCAAGAATAGGATTGTTTTTCTCATCTCTTTCTCAGTGAGCTCGTTGTTGATGTTCAGGAAAGCTCTTGATTTTGTAGTATTAATTTTGTATCCTGCAACTTGGTCGAATTTGTTGTAGTTCTAAAAGTCTTCTGGTGGAGGTTTTTGGGCTTCTGTGTAAGAATTATGTCATCTGCAAATAAGGATAATTTAACCTTTTTCTTTCCAGTACATATTCCCTTTATTTCATTCTCTTACCTGATTGCTCTGGCTGGCGTTTTGAGTAGTATATTGAGTAGGACTGGCAAGAGTGGACACCTTCATTTAATTCCCGATGTAAGGGAAAAACTTTTAAATTTTCTCCGCTTAGTTTAACATTGTCAATAGGTTGGCATGAAGGGTCCTTATAGCTAGAAGATAGGTACTTGTATATCTTTTATCACCAAGGTTTTTTTTTTTTTATCATGAATGCATGTTGGATTTTGCCTAAGGTTTTTTGTGCATCTACTAAAAGGATCATGTGATTTTTCTTCTTGCTTTGTTCATGTGGTGTATTACATTATTGATTTACATATGTTGAATCATCCTTGAATCCCTGGGACAAAACCAACTTGATCATGGTATGTGATCTTTTTTTAATGATTTGTTGAACTCTGTTTACACAAGTATCTTATTGAGGATTTTTGCATGTATGTTCATCAAAGAATTTGGCATATAGTTTCCTTTATTTGTTAAATTCTTGTCTGGTTTTAGTATCAGGGAACTTCTACCTTCCAGAGATGAGGTTGGCAGTGTTCCTCATCTTTTACTTTCATGAAAATGTTTGAGAAATATTGATGTTAGCTCTTCTCTGATGTTCTGGTAAAATATGTCAGGTCCTGGACTTTCTTTTTAGGTAGAGATTATTCCTGCCTCAATTTCATTTCTTACTTGTTTATTCAAGTTTTTTTTCTACATTTTCTTGGTTCAGTTTTTGGTACCTTATATGATGAGTCTAGGAGTTTATCCATTTCTTCCAGAGTCTCCAATTTGCTGGTGTGTAAGTTTTCAAAATAGTCTTTTATAGTTCTCTAGATTTCAGCAGTGTCTGCTGTGTTTTTGGCATTTTCATTTTTAATTGAATTGATATGTGTTCTTTCTTTCCTTCTTTTGGTTAGTTTGTCTAGAGGTTTATCAGTCTTACTGTTTTGAAGAACCAAGTCTGAGAAAAAACCTCATTGATATTTTGTATTTTTTGTTTCAATTTTATTTATTTTTGCTCTTTTCCTTATAATTTCTTTTCTTCTGCTACTTTTGGATTTGGGTTATTTTTGTGTTCTAGTACTTTGAGGTTCATCATTAAATTATTTATTTGAGATTGCTCTTTTTTTTAATATGTGCATTTGTAGCTGTAAATGTTCCTCTTAGTATTGCATTTATTGTTTTCCATAGGTTGTGGTGTGATGTGCTTCCATTGTAATTCAACTCTAGGAAGTTCTGAATTTCTGTCCTGATTTCTATTATGACAAATTATTTATTCAATAATATATTCTTACTTATGGTCCATATATTTCTCTAATCTCTGTAGTTGTTTTGTTGTTTGTTTCTTATTTTATTTTGCTTTGATCTGAATGCATATAAAGAATTATTTCAGTTTCCTTGTATTTATTTAAGCATACCTTATGGCCTAGTATGTGATGCATTTTGGAAAAAGTCATATACTTCTGAAAAAAATGGTATATTAGGTTGATTGTGGATGAAATTGTGTAGCTGTTTTTCTCTGCTTCTGATGTGTCTTTGGGATTTATTTCCTTTCTTTGTTCTCCTTTCAGTTGTTGGGGTGCTCCTTCCTCTTCTAGGTTGAGCAGACAGTTTTTAATTATAATCTCAACTTTTCAAGTGAGTCCTCGAGGTGACATCATGCAGCTGTCATTTGGCTACCATCTTTCCCAGAAATCCTTGGTATCTTCTTTTACATTTTGTGCTGTCCTCCATTATCTTTTTTTTCCTGTATTAATTCCAAAGTTTTCTTTCTCTTTGAGGCATCTATCAGCTCTTTCCTCTTTATTGTTGTTTCTAGATTCTCACTAGACATATGGCTCAATTTGTCAGTTCTATCTTCAAGACTCAACTGTGACCTCACAATGCTGGAACTAGTTTTCAGTGATTCAACGGTGACCTCACAATGCTGGAACTGGTTTTCAGTATTTTCAGTTGAATTTTTCAAATTTTGGAATGTGTTAAAAATTTATATTTCTGTACTGAAATTTCCCTTCATGTCTTGCCTTGCCTTGTTTTTTTTTCCATTTGCAATCATGAAGCTTTTTATCATTTAATATTATTGTTTGCCTGGTTAAATCCTCTTTGAACTTGCTGAGCGTCTCTTGTATCTGTGAAAGCATGCTTTGTTTGAGCTGACTGGAAACTAAGTCAGCTTCTTTTTGTAACTTTCTTTCCTACAGGTTCGACTAACTCAAGATCCATGATATCAGTTTCTGAAGAGTTAAAAATTTTTGTAGGTATCTTATTGCCTCATTTTCTTATAAGTCTGTTGCTGTGGATTGGAGATTGGATAGTGTCCATAACCTTTCTATCTTTACTGGAGTGATGTCTCATTAGATTTTTTGAATTTCCTTGAGTTTGTTTAGATTTTAATATTTACACATGTTTTTAGTTTACTCAGGTATTAATTATGGTGGTGTTCTTGAAGACTAGCCTTCTACTGGTTACCTGTTCCCCTACACTTTTCAATGAGAGTAAAATGAATCACAGTAATTTAGGTGGCCAAAGGACCAACTAGTTGTTGGAATATATTGAAAAATTTGATCAATGTTTATTCCATCACTAAGAAGATGAATGGAAATCTGCAGTAATGTTGTAATCAGAGACTAACAAATTATTAGCAAGGACTAGTAACTAGTGCAATAATACAACTATTCCATCCTTATCATTAAAGGTGCTATCTAAAATCTCATATTAATTTTTCAAAAGGTTCCACTAATGTCAACACGATGTTACTGTTAATAATAAGAAATACATCTTGGTTTCTTACCTAGGTGAAAATAAAGCACCAGTAGGTTCCATCTACTGTGTCATTTTTAACTGTGGGCTGGAGATTAGTAGCAACGGTAAAACTTAAGACATGCATCTATTGACATATGATCAAAAGTAATCAAATCATATAATCATTCCACTCTTTAAATTATAATATGATCTATATTACTATATCCAATGGAGGTATATATCCAAGCTGTCTAGTTACTTATGGGAGAAGTCTATTAAAGGCAACCCTATGTGATTGTTGATAATAGAAAAAAAATCTGTTGTAATTTTCTTTGTCCAACTAGATAGCAAAAGATTATTGATTCCTAAAAATCCAAGCCATATGCCTGTGAGTTATTAATATTTAACAGTACTGTTAATAAGAAAATAGCGAGGAAGAGGCCTGAGACAGAAGATTAGCTTTGGTGGTGCAAAAGACAATAGAAAAGAATATAGGATAGTGAATATCAAGATAAAACTCTAACCCCAAACCAGAAGAAAAATAGATATACTTAATCAATAGTGATATAAGAAACAAAGCTGTGAAGCAATAGAATGTCTCCAGAGTCTATAGAAAGTTTTTTTTTCAAAAAGGCAAAATAAACTACTCAACAGAAAAAGAAATGCAAAAACTAACAAATTGCAGCAAGAAAAAAAGTTAAAACTGAAACCAGAAACAACCACAAGTCTGAAATATCTACAGAGAAACACTGAAGTGAGACCAAAGTTCAAAAAAATTTCCTCTGCTATTTAGATGACAGTCTCTTTTTCCAAGTCCTAGTTCACTGGATATGGCGGTAGTGGGAGAACAGTGATTGGTATGTTCTTTTCTTGGGTTCCCTGCTCAGTCTTCCCTTTTTATCCTCTGTTGAGACCACTCCCTATTCTTCCCATATCCCATTTAGCAGTGGTGAACTGTGTCCACTTAAGCAATTGTGGGGAGCTGATGGCCTGCTGCTTCTGTGCTGGGAGCATGGTGGCTCTGCAGTACAAAAGCCTCTGCCTAGTCACTGCTACACCAGGCAAACATTGCCCACAGTCCTGCCTCTTAGAGGAGGGAGAAGATGTCTGCTTTTCACACTCAGCTTCTGTAGGGCTCAGGTTCCTCAGGAATCTGCAGCTCCTTCTCCCCTGTCCAGCCTGGCCTCCTGTTTGCTGTTCTTTCTGGTCAGTAGAGTCCAGCAATCCCATAAATTATGATACTTCCAGATTTCCTGTCCTGCATAGTAGCTGACAGCTTTAGGCCTAGCTCTGAGGCTCCTGCAGGCATTTGCTCCGCAAGGTGGGGGAGGACAGCACTCTCTGTCCAGTAGATGCCCTCATAGTGGAGTTTCTTCTGTGTGCACAGCCTTGAGAGTCTGCTTTTAGCCTTACTTCAGAACATGGGGCTCAACTGCTAGCCCAAAACAAGCCACAATGCAGTCCTGTCCACTGTATTTCAGTTTCCCTGACTGAGTCTCTTCAGAGCTGCCTTCCCAGGCCTCCTGCTCCGCTGCTATCTTGACTCCCTAGAATGATGAATTCAATGAGAGTTTCATAAGGTCGCAGTCCAAGTAGAGTTCGTTGGCAATGGCAGAAGGGCCTTCTCTGGAGAAAGCTCATGGTCTGTTGGAAAGAAAGCATAGAGTATTCTGTAGTTTTATACTAATATAATTGTGCCCATTGAGACTAAGTATATACATGGTGGTCCGAAATTCTGAAATCCAGAAACTTTTGAAGTATTCACAAAATGCTACAAATACAAAATTCCACACCTGACACAGTGTGATCGGATGCTGTCAGAATACAGGTGCACTAAAAAATATCCATAAAATTACCTTTAGGTTATGTGAATAAGATTTATATGAAGCATAAATGAATTTTATGTTTATCTTTGGTTCCTATACCCAGTACATTCAGTATAAAATGCAAATATTCCAGAAAATTCCAAAAGCTGAAACACTTTTGTTCTTAAGCATTTTGAATGAAAAATACTATTAAAATATCTGTAAAATATTGTGAACGATGGCCTGGAATGGTAGCATATACCTGTAATCTCAGCATTTGGGAGGTTAAGGTAGGAGGATTTTGAGTTCAAAGGTAAGGCTATGCAGAGTGTTCAAGGACAGCGTAGACAATGTAGTGAGAACCTGACTAAAAAAATTATGAATAACTCCAAGAACCTGAATATCCTTAAGAAACTACAGTTGCAGAAAATATAGAGGAATTAGTAGGTGAAATTTTCTAAAGCTGATTAATAAGTGGATTTGTATGCAAATATAACTGTATATAAAATCATCCTATTCAATATTTGAGAACATTATAGACCAAATATATGCTCAGTAGAGATGTCAAGTAAAATTTAAAATCTAGGATTTTAACTTTTGCATAGTTACTGACCATTACATTTCAGATTAAAATCTTATACAATTTTCTGTATCCTGTAGGTCTTTGAAAGATGATTTATTTCATGACAGGAACTCAAGTTACAGTTTCTTTGGCAAATAAATTTTCCCAAGTTAGATGTAATTGCCTTGACATTGAGAACCACAGTGGTTGTTTGTAACATACAACTGATGAGGCATTGTATACCAAACCTGGCAGGTACGATTGTTTTACAGGCATATTTCCCAATCTGTTAAAAATCCATACCTCCTTTTAGTAACATAAATATTTCCCTAAATAAGTTATTATGACAAATCTCTCTTGAATATTATGAAGTAGCCTGGCATAAAGGGTAATCAGTTACTCATTTCAAAGTACTACTTTGCATTTCAACAGAATGGGAAAAATATAAAACCATAACTGCACTAAAATTAAGGTTGAACATTTATCTTTCTGACCTGAAGTTGGAATGAGATCAATTCATCGAACATGCCTCCTAGGTGCAGAGTGCTGGCCCAGAAACTACGCTGGAAACAAGCATGTGAGCTCTTAACCTAGTCAGCTTCACAAAAACAATGACATATATAGTGTACAAACAAGATTCATGTAACTGTAAAAAAATGCATTTGACTATAATAAGATAAGGTGTACATTAGCGTCCATCTCCATGGGCTCCATATCTGTGGATTCAACCAGTCACAGATTGAAAATATTAAATACAGTTGTATCTGTACTGAACACAGACTTTTTCTTATCATTGTTTCCTAAGCAATACATCAACTATTTACATATCTAGAGTTGATGTAAATATACATGAGGATGGGTATAGGTTTTATGCAAATACAATGCCATTGCAGATAAGGGACTTGAGTGCCCTCAGATTCTGGTTTTCATGCAAGATCTTGGCACCAATTCCCTATGGATTCTGAGGTACTAAAATACACAGCTGTGATAGAAAATGTATTATGACAATTCCAGTAGAAAAGATCTGAAGATT
The DNA here is from genome assembly GCA_004027205.1 of Ctenodactylus gundi. NCBI lineage: Eukaryota > Metazoa > Chordata > Mammalia > Rodentia > Ctenodactylidae > Ctenodactylus > Ctenodactylus gundi. Next base: position 135,432 of record PVKB01003836.1, on the reverse strand, counting down.
TAGGACTTAAGAGACAGTATCTGGCTTCTCCTCCACCACTGTTTTGTGGGAGAGGAAGGAGAGAATTTAGGAGAGGTTTTCATGGGGAAGATAGCCTTGGAGATAAACTTTGATGCCCAGATGCTATTAAATGAGAGGGTTATTTCACTTGCAGGTATATTTTCAGTTGCAAGGTACTGGGGATTAAGTCTGGAACATAGATGACCCCAGTGATTATTAGACCGTGAATGCCAAGCTGAGATGTCTGGCTTTAGCCTGTCATTTAACCAGGTTACTGAGGTGATGTTAGGGGATGATGCAGTGGTGAATCCACTGAGTTTCTGTTCACCCAGGGATGCCTTTCATCTTGTATTGGACAGAACAAACATGTAGAACAGGATATTTAAGCCCCAGGTGGGTGGGGAGACTCTGTGTGAGCATCTAAGTGCTGCCCATTCATCTTATGATTCAAAAATGAATATGCATCTGCTCATGGAATAAAGCTCTGGATGAGGTGGCCAGACCATTTTCAGGATTGTGAATTTGGGAGATCTGAACACTGCCTAGTTATTAAAAACGGGCAAAGAAAACTCTGTAGGTTTTGTACTTAGTAAGGAGAGAGTGTGGTACACCAGTTAGATGCATGTACTGCATACTGATGTTTTGGTTAAGAAGGACACAAATTTCAGTGGTTTTGTAAGATTGTAGTGGAGCTGAAATAATCCTGAATCCTAGTGGCATGACAGTTGGAGCACAGTGCAGTCGTAGTTCACATGTCTATGGTGCCAATATATGAACGAACCTGCTACACTGCCTGTCATGTAACGATATAGCAATTCAGTTATTTATCATACATAGTTCTTAGTAATATCGTACAACTTTTGTTGGTTAATGCATTTAATATGCTATACCTTTTATAATTATTTCAGAGTGTACTCTTTTACTTATTGAAAAAACAAATTTGCTGTAAATAGTGTGCCAGGATAGGCTGGCAGCAGCTGAGTACATCTTCTGCTGCCATTTCTTGGTTTCATCAGGAAGCCGTGTTGAAGGATTGACTAGACCATTGAGGTTTTTGTAAGTACTTGAGGATGTTTACACAATGTAATCACCTAATGATTTCTTACAAGGTATTCCATTATTTAGTAATGATCAACTGTTAATGCCAGTCACCCTGATGCCAAGTGTTGGTAATTGGTGAGTTGTGAGTAAATCTGGAAATAAGCAGTGATCCTTGTAAGATTGTAAGTTATAGGGCTTCTTGGTCAAGATGGCAGCTGAGTAACAAAAGTGTACAATGTTTCCACATCAACCCATTTAAAAAGTTGAGAATTTAGCCATAAAACACCTATTCAATGTAAATAGGACAGAGAGGAGTTCCCCAACAGCTGGAAGTAGACCAGGAGAAGGTCAGAAATCTTGAAGGAACATCAGAAGCAGGGAAAAAACCCCAGATGCCTAGGAAGCTGCCCCAGGCTGGTTGCAAACTGTTGGGAGCCACAGCAGCTGCAGTTGGAAGAAATCCCATGTGAAGCCTAGAAATCTGACTGAGCTCGGGGAGGAAACAGCACCCCAACAACTGACAGTAGTCCATGGGAAGGTCAGAAATCCTGAAGTCATATCAGAAGTGGAGAAAAACAGCAGCTGACTCAGCATGGTCCTGAGCTGCCAGCAGGAGTCATTTTTTAAAAAGAGCCCAAGACTGAACCGAGTAGAGTAAAAAGAAAAACCACGGAAGAACACATCAGGGCTTTTGGGGTCACCCTTAAACAGTGCCTAGGAAGAAACTGTCACAAGAGACAGTTGCAGAGAGGAGAAAAAAAGGCTGCTGATCTCCTGACCAGATCAGGGTAGTAGTGGGTGCATCTCTGAGGGTGGAGGGAAGCCAGGGCAGGCAGGAGAGCTTTGCTGAGGAGTCTGGGTTAATAAGAAACCTCAGAGGTCATCAGACTGTCAGGTCCCCCCTCACTGCCCTCTCCCAACACAGAGCCAAGAAGTATTGTGGCTCCGCACCACACACTATCATAGCCGTTCAAAGAAATCTCTTGGCTAAGCCTCTAAAGTGAAGTGCCTCAACACAAGAAACATGGGAAGAAGAAAGGGCAACAGGGCACCCACAGAGCTGACTGAGACCCCAGAAACTAAGGTCATGGGCCCTGAAATAGTGGGACTTATAGGGAAGGAAGTCAAAAAGCAAATAAGTCAAATAACCAGTTCAGACAAGATATTCCCAAAGAAATGCAAGTAGAACCAGAACCAGAGATTCAGCAACATGATAAAGAAGTTCTGAAAGTTCGAAAAATTTGAAATAACCAAATATGCTATCATATCTATTGCTTTAAATATACTTATGTGATATAGATTTAAGTTCATTTAATGTAGCACTTTGATGTGGGCATACATTAGTTTATTGTGACAGTCCTTTTATTAGGTCTGTGATGTAAATTTATCCTAAGAAAACTGATTAATGTAATGATAACCTTTTGAATGTACAAACATTTACCTTTCAGTACTCAGACAAGGCATTTGAAATTTAACTTCTCTCTTTTTCTTTCTCACATTTTCTAGCCTTATGAGTTATGTTGCGATTTTTCTTTTCTCATTTGGCCTGGTGGGCGAGGCCAGATTAAAGAATCTCAACAAAGATATAGAAAAATATAAAGAAAAATAACTATGGACAAATGTCCCAATAAAGGGATCAGCTGGACTCAGAGAAGAGGCATCAAGATTTAAAAACACTGTAGCCCATTCTAGGGGAAGGAAGCTGAGTTAAAGCGTGGTGATTTGAGTGAAATGAGTTAGATGCAGAAGATAAATATGTTACGTATCTATGGTGATTTGGGAAACCTAGAATATAGGCATTCTGTAGAACCATATGATGTGATAGTAAGAGTTAGGGGGAGTATGGTAGGTGTGGGAGGTCCAAAAATAGGAACGGATTGTAAAGTTGATGTGTATATATGTACACAAAATACTGAAATTCTTTGTGAACATTATGTGTTGCATATGCATGTTAATAAAAATGGTGAGGAAAAAGATTTTAGGTTATCATGTAGAAAGAGTTGTGACAGGTTGGCTTCATTTTCCTTTTTTTACTTCCATTTTTATTTGGATGAGAGGTGATGTTATATTTATTGATGTTCAGCAGCATGGACGACAATGTGTCTTCTGTTGTAATTTGGGTCTTGTTGACAAGCTGGGGAAATGTGCAGTGACTGCAGGGACAGGTGAGCAGAGATGTGCTTAGCAGATGAGTGACATCACGGAACTGTTGTGGTGCTACATTCTTACGGCACCAGAGCCTCCTCCATCATTTCCTGTCCTTTCCTGCTAGCATTAGTATCAGCAAATGAATAATGAGATGGAAGACACTCTTAATGTCCTCAAAGAGGGTATGAAACAAGAATACATAACCAATATTTTAGATGAAATACTAAGGTGGATGCCAAAATCTTTAAAACAGAACAATACAGCAAGACCAACATAATGAAGTTTGAGTTATATTTTTGTGGTCCAAATTAGGAGCACTGAAAGTGAGTTGCAGATGTGCAGGACTGAATCACTAAAAGTGAGTTACAGATGTGTATAATAGTGGAATGTATATATAGTGCAGGTTGAGCATTCCTACTTACTTTTTTGTCTCAATACCCAATATTCACAACTTTAGAGAGGAAAGATTTATTTTAGCTTACAGTTTCAGAAAGTCACAGTCCATTCACGGGTGGGTGCCTAGGAATTGGTGAAATCACATGGCAGGGCCACAAGTAGAACTAGAGCCAGAGAGCCTCTCAGCAACATGATAGAACTAGAGAAGTCTTTGAGGAAGGGCAGAACCAGCACACACCTGTACCAGGTCAAGCCCCAAGCATCCACCCCTTTCAGCCAGGCCCTATCTCCAACCCAACACAGTATCCATAGCTACATGAGGCTTTTGGGGGACATTCCAGATCCAAACCATGATATTCCTTCTCTGGTCCCCCCCAAAATTCATATCTAGTCCCTTAAGCAAAAGGCATTTTAGACCCTCTTCAAGAGCTGCCAAAGTCTTAACAGTTAAGCACTGTTAAAAAAAAAAAAAAGTCCAAGTACAAAGCGCTCTCTCAGATACAAGGCAAACTCTCAGTTGTGAGCTCCTGTCAATACCAGAGTTAAGCACTTCGGGCGTATAATGGCACAGAGTAAACATTTCTATTCCAAAACAGAGGAATAGGAGAAGAAGAGTCAATAGGAAGATAAGAGGCAATAGGACAATAAAAGGCCAAGGGCTTGGGTGGCTCTGCCCCTACAACATGGCTGCTGGCTGCAACCTCTGTCTTCTTTACTATGAGTTGCATGCACACATGGCCCGCAGCTTTCCTGAGCAGATGATCCATGCTCCTGGCTTCTCCAAATCCCTGGGTTCTCTACTGCACCTTAGGATTCTCTTTTACGATTTCATACATTGCCCTCCCAGGGGCACACTGATAGGCCTCCAAGGCCTTCCTCTGAAATTTGGAGGGAAGCCTCCTTGAATCCACAACTCTTGCACTCTGCAAGCCTGAAAAGCCAGTACCACGTGGACATTGCCAAGGTCTGTCATTGGCTTAGGTAGTAGCCTGGTCCAGTTGGACAAATGCTGTAGAAGTATCCAGGTTCTTGGTTGGTTGAACTCCAGGCAGATGAACTCCAAAAGACATTGTTTCCTTGGACCTGGGATGTACTTCTTAGAGAAAAGACTTCTGCCTCTCCACCCCTGACATGATAAAGGGTAGAGTCTTATTGACCTTTGAGATGCCCTCAAGGCACCTTTCCTAGTCCTCATTGTAAAGTACTTGGCTTCTTTTTAGTGCTAATCTCTTTAATTTCCCGGTGCACTTTCACCCACCATTGCAGACCATTTTCATCTGGCACTGCAAACTTTTGAAATAATTTTTCTCTGTCATTTCATCCTGGCTTTCAGCACAGACTTGACTAAAAACTGCGAACAGCAGCCATATAACAGTTTGAACATCAGGCTGCCTTGAGATTTCCTCCACCAGATTAAGGAGTCCACTGCCCTAATCTTAGTTTCAGGCAGAGTCTCTGGAAAAGGGCAAAATACCAAGAAACTTTTTGCCAGAGCATACCGTGTGTTTTTTAGACCACTTCCCAATTCAGTCCTCTTTCTCATTGAAACTTCTTGAGTTTGGCCTTTCCAGTCCATACTTCTATCAGAATTCTGGTTTTCGATCTCTGATCAGAATCTCCCATCAAGCTTGGCTCAGAGCACTCCAAGACTTCTCCATTTGGCATCCTCAAGTTTTTCCAAACTCCTCCCACAAACTTGTTCAAAAGCCTTTCAAGCCGCATGGTCAGGTACAAAGTACAAGTCCCAGTACAAAAGTCTTCTCTTCAGTCACAGGAATAGCCCATTCCTGGTACCAGAATCTGTATTGCCTAGGGTCTAAAAGAGGCAGAGTTAGTAGAATTTATAGAAATTAAGGGGATTTATTTCGAGGATTTGCAAGTTTGAAGTGGTAGTCCAAATTGGCCATATGGAGAGCCGGAGGGTCCAGTAGCCTCTCAGGCTCATGCCAGAAGGACACCAGTCCGGGACTGCTGGTTTGAGTCTGCCATGGATGGTTGTCCAAGAAAACGAAACGAAGATGGGAGACTGATGCCAGTCTACTACAGAGGACTGGGAGGAAGACCCCAGCAAGCCAGGAGCAAACCTAAGTGTGTGTGTGGGAGGGGAGGGGGTCGTGAGCTTTTTAGTAAGAGGCTGCAACAATGTATCTAATCCCTTCCTTTTTGTCATTTAGGCAACCCTCCCGGACTACTTTTGGCTCTAACCTAAGCACACACCTGAAAGCTGTTCCCTGGGCATTCCTCAGTTGCAACAAATTGACACCATTTCTCCAACTGGCCACATTAATCTAAATTTTCTTTCAGCGCCTTTGGATTCCAGATTGTCAGATTACATTTTTGAATAGCAAATATTGCTATTTAATAATTCCAAAATCTGAAAAACTTCAAATTGGAAAGACATCTGGTCCCAAGCATTTTGGATAAGGGATACTCAAGATTTACTTTGTCACTGTAGTTGATGATGTGGAATTAGCAGAGTGATATATATGCCCACGAAGGGCCACTCATCAGAATGTATATACTTGGATGGAAAACTGACAACAGGAGTCTGAGTGCTGCAGTTAGAGCTAAAGTATTGCATGTAGCTTTGAGCACCCATTCAGAGACTTCCATTCTCTGTTTAACTTCTCTGTAGCCGCCTAAGTGGAGACTTAGAAGAAAGCTGCTTCAATGATTGGGAGAATCTGAGATTTTTAATGAGGAGAAAAATGTTTAATTTTGAAAAGAAAGGAGTGTGTAGCTGTTTACTAGTAGCTGGAAACTTGGCCAGTGAAAGAAGAATGTTGTGTTCTCTAGAGAGGCGGACTTTACCTGCAATGGCCTCAGGCAAGGGCCTGTCAAGAGGGCTAGTGGATTTCCTGGCCCTCACACCAGGGGAAGCCACATGAACCATTAAGCACCAAAAAATCTCTAAGCTTAGGAAATACTTAAATTCATTTTGCACCTAGGACTTGACTAATGGCCTTTTAAAAAATTATCATTTATATTTAAAGCCTTTGTTCTAATCATTTTCATAATGATATGTATGATCTTCATAAAAGGTACATACTTCATTCTAGAAAAATGTAGCTCAGTTGGGGTATTGCATATTGTTTAATATATGCAGATTTTGTTTAATCATAATACAGTGTTATGGGTTTCAACTTTTATGATCATGTTTTATATTTGGGAAATACATTTATCTTATCAGGGGGACCTTGTATTAAAATCCAGATTCAGATTAACACTCTCATTCATGTTCACTTTGTGTCTGTCTTTTGTTAAAATGGTGAGGTTGGAGGTGGGTCCACTAAGAAGAAAGGAAACAGGAAACATTACTTCCTGTGTGTAACTGAAGTGGAATTAAAAGTAAGTGGCTCCTGTTGTATGTGGGCTTCTGTCTTTTCTGGTCCTCAGTTTTGCTTCTCTCCTCCCATGCTTACAATGATGCCTTTTCCTTTCCCCCTTCCTGTGTGACCTTCAGGATTCTTCTCATTGGCATCGTTTTTACTTGCAGATCCTTCTGTCTCTGTCTTTCCTTTCTCTACTATCCAGCTGTGTGGCCTCAGGAATGCTACCTTCTCGGTCCTTTCTTTTCCTTATGTGATTAGAGAGAGAAAAACGAAAAAGCAAGGGAGTGCCAGAAGACTTACTTCTGACAGCTATTAAAAGTTTCACTTTGTTAACTCTTAAAGTGTGAATTATGTATTAATCCATTTTCTGTTGCTAATAACACATTAACAAAGACTGGGTAAATTGTATATAAAAGAGGTTTATTTTGGTTCACAGTTCTGGCGCAAGGTTGGGGCTATGTCTAGTGATGTCACTCTGGTGGTAGAATCCTAAAGTAGCTCAGGGCATCTCGGGGTAAGAAGCAGGGAGTGCATCTAGGTATGACCTGATTGTTCTGTCTCTCTCTTACGGGATGCAATCGTGAGGGCTCCACCCTGATGACTGTATCTAACCCAAACCACTATCCCAGGGCCCCACTATTGAACACCATAGTGGATTAAATTCTATTCTCTTAATATCTCAGAATGGAGATTAAGTTTAAGTATGTTTCAGAGGGGATGAACCACAGCAAATTGTACAAGTATAATTTAAAATTAAAATTTTTAAATGTGTCTAGGTATAAGAGGTTATTATACCCAAGTCTTGGAAAGTTCTAATTTTCCATCTCCTTACCGATAAGTAATAAGTATTATTTACTGACAGTGACAGAGATCCTTCATTATGTAATTATTTTGAAACTAAAACACAACTTTTTTCTCTGTTTTTAGGAAGACACCGATTTTGCGCCTGTTAGTCACTTTCTGGCAATCACAATGTACACTGTGGTATTTGCTGGTCCATCTTGTTTGTTCATGCTGAGTAGAATTTCTTTCTCTTAGCCTTGATAGTTGAAACCAGAGGAGCTCTTGCCTTCATGTTTATATTAGTCCTTCTGTCTGCAGAGAGTGAGAGTCTCTGCCTTCTAGGGATGGCCCATAATTGTGGAATGTCTTGCTCTTCTTGACTTCCTGGGAACACCTGTTTTCCAGCCCAGAGGACACAGCTTCCTTTTAAATGGCTGTTTTATTGATTTGCCTGCATGCTCTTTGTGCCCAGGGGACTGGTGTATCTTCAAGGGAAACATGCCCAAAATTGAATAAAGAAAAAAAAAAAGGAGTTGTGGAGAATCCTCTCTGGGTCAGGAAGCCAAGCATGGGAACAGGCAGCAGGCCCTTGGCTGAGGACTTTTGGGGTCAGGTCGCACTTGAGGATGGCAGTAGCTCACTAAAGATAAGTGAGGGAGGGAAATCTTGTGGCAACTACAAATGAGAAATGGAAAGAACAGAAGAGCACTGTGGAAGGTAATGAAAGTATGTGCCATATGTGCCTGGCTGTGTGTGTGTGTGTGCTGTATCTTGGAGTGAGGGAGAGAAGGGACAAATAAATTATATAAAAATAAATGACAGAATCACCCAGCTTATAGTAAGGGACCTCAGTTGGGTAAATTTAAGTGAGATGCATGCTTCCGTATAGATGCAAAAGAGATAAATGGAAAAGAGATCTCTATCAGCTGAGTCTGCAGGGATGCCCATGATTGGTTGTTAAATAAGAGGTTAAGTTGGGAAGGTAGGAGGCTGAAATGGAGAAGGCTGCCAAGAGTAGGTACAGGATCCATTGGTTGCATGGTGGACTCTTTGGTGTTTATTATAGGGCTGCCTGCCTTTACATCCAGGAGGGATGTGCCTATAACTGGGTATAACACCAAATTTTAATTTTTTTCTATACCTGCATACTTACGATAAATTTTATCTTATAAATTAGACAGATCACAACTCCTTTGGAACTTAAGACAAAAGACAAGGTGAAAGAGGGGGGTAGGTTGGGGGAGGGACAAAAGGATAGTGGGAAAGCCCTTGTCACCTTGACAAGATATGAATGTGCACAAAATTCCCAACCTCATTGTAAACCTTGAGTTTTGCACGTATACATATCAATAAAATGTGGGGAAAAATTAGGTAGATTAGCAATAATAACTTAGAAAATGGAGCAGTTATAACAGTACAGCTCAATAAAAGGTGAATATCATCTCTTTTTCTGTCCAACTTATCTCCTGGAGCTAGTTATCCTCACCTTTCTTAAAATTATGTGAGATAACAATGTGTGCGTGCTGTAGTGAGGTGAATGATGTGGACATTGTGATGTTGCTCAGCTGTGACGTGAAGGCTGCCTAAACTTTGGCCTTGCACCACTGCAAGAGTTGGTCTGAAACCTGGACAGCTGCTGAGTGACTAAGAGGTGTATACTGTGTGCATGCCCTGGACAAATGAATGACTGAAGCTGGATGGCATCGTGAATGGCACATAATTTAAAGCTCATGAATTATTAATCTCTGGATTTTTTTGTTTAATGTTGTTAGACTCTGGTTGACCTCTGGTAACAGATACTATGGAAAGAAAAACTATAGAAAGGGAAGACCACTGTAGTGATTTGTTTTATAAATACCCCCATATATGTTTAAATAGATAAAACGACATTAAACGATGCAGGAAAAATAAGTCACTTGCCATGTTGCCACATTATTTTAGCTGAAATATGATAACATCCCATGCTACTTTCCATCACTGTAACAGAATATCTGAGAAGAACAACTTAAGGAAAGATTTATTTTGGAGCATGATTACTGAGATTTCCCTCCATGGTCACTTGGCTCTTGCTTCTAGGTATGAAGTGAGGCAGGACATTATGGTGCCTGGAGTGTGTAACAAAGCAAAGTTCCTTATCTTGTAAGGCCAAGAAGCAGAAAGGGAGGAAAGGAAGGGCCAGAGACAACACATCCTTCAAAAGAATACCCCAAGTGACCTACTTCCTCAATTAGGCCCTGCCTCCTGAACTTTCCAATACTTTCAAATAGCTCCTTCGCCTGGGCACCAACCCTCCAATATGGCCTTTTAGAGACATCATCCAAACTATAACAATCCTTATAGTGTGTGTGTTTGTGTGTGTGTGTGTGTGTGTGTGTGTGTGTGTGTGTGTGTGTGTGTGCGTGCGTGTGTGTGTTTATGTGTTCATTCTTAGTGAATGAGAAAGAAAGTATGAAATGTGGAAGGCTGTTAATTTGACTCAACAGTGAGGGTACTAGGTAAGGGTGGCAAAGGACTTTGTTGCTATCAAATTTCCCCATTCCCAGGACCTAAGAAAATAACATTCACGTTTGTGAATAAAACAACATTGGCCTTGCATTGAACAGTTTAGTGATGACCCATTGTTTGACTTTCACAGAGAAGTACATTTGTTATTGGAGTTTAATCTCCATAAGGGCATATGTTACATTGATCTTCTTCCTTATCATTCATTATTTAGGTATCATTCATGCTACAAATACATGCCCTGTGTCTAATATTTATGGCAGTTGTTGGAGATATTTATTTTTACTGACACATCTGAAAAAAAATTTAAAATCCTATAATGTAAAAATATAGGGTATTATGAAATTAACTTAGAATATATTCTGATGAGTCAGGAAGGCATCCTGGAGGAGTTAGTTGTGAGAATTTGGGGGAGAATTCTATGTTCCATGCTGATGGGTGAGTATGTGCAGAAGTCCTGAAGTAGGGAGAGAGGTCAGTGTGGCTGCAGCCTAGAGGGCAGAGGATAAATGGTAGGATGAGTCTAGGGAGGTGCTGTGAGGCTGGGTCATGCAGGCTGTAAGAACAGACAGAAGGGTTTTCTCCATTTGTATTTTGAAACTCACTAACTGTTTTTGCTGCATCACATAAGATTAAGGTGCACAGATCATGTTGTGCTACCCCTAAGTTAATCTAATGCTCATACTTTTCAAAAACAAAGATAATCTGTGGCATAATTATAATGTTGTTATATCCCCAAGAGAGAGAATAGTAATAGAAATATCTTTAACCAATATATAGTCCATATTTACATTTGTATTATCTTTTGCTATTTTTTTGAGGTGATACTGGGAATTGAACCCAGATTCTCATGCATGCTAGGCAAGCATCTACCACTGAGATATATCCTAACTCCCCTTCTCTGATTGTTTATTTGTTTGTTTGTTTATTTTGAGACAGATTTCACTCTGTAGTCCAGGCTGGCAATCCTCCCATGTAAGCCTCCTGAGCGTTGGGATTACAGGCATGTGCCACCACGCCCAGCTTACGTGGTGCTGGGGATGAAACTAGGTCCTTGGTGCTTGCTAGGCAAGTGCTTTAACTACTGAGGTATTCCTCCAGTCCCGGATTTTTATTTTTAAATCTAGGATCCACTGGCATTTTAGAAGCCAGTTAGACCACTTGTTTTATAAAAAATCCTTCAGTTTAAATTTATGTGAAGAACACTACTGAGCAAGGTGGCCCACAGAACTGCCTGGCAGCACAGGCCGCCAGTTTTCATCATTCATGATTTTAAATTTGATCATTTGCTTGAGGTCCTGTCCACTGGAATTTTCCAGTATAAAGGTAAAATTTTCTTTTTCTGGGAAATAGTCTGGAGGATGATACTTAGATTTTTCTGTGAATATATACTTTCTCAACTCTTTTTTACAAAATATTTCTACCATGCATTGGTGTCCTTTGCCCAGAATAATCGCTCATCTAGTGATTATAACATTGTTTTGGTTCTGTCATTTTTCTACATTAGTTATATTCTTCTCTGAAAATAAGCTTCCCTTTTCTACCCTTTTGAATCAGAATGGATTTTTGGGCTTCTGAAGTTTAAAGCTAAGACACCATGTGTTTGTCATCCTTTTCTAGCGCTCATTGTTATTATGTCTCAGCTATTCCCTGTCTGGCCGGCAGGAGATCCTACGTGGAAAGGTTTTTAAAGAAATTATTCATTGAATGAAGTGAGGCACCCATCTGTGGTTGCCATGTTTATTTTTTTTCCTTGAGCATCTGTTTGTCAATCTCGTGATTGTGATCTAGTGATTGTGTTCTTATTTCTCTCTAGGTCTCATGGATTAATTGGCCCTCATTCAGCAGGAACCTAACAGATAAACCATTCTGCTATGCGTCAAGACAATGGTTGGCTTTAAAACTTGTGAAAATGATTAAAGCTGTGTTGCAGTGTGACGGTGTCAGAAAAGGACAAGCAGCTTGAGAGTTTCCCGTTAATCATATGTCAGCTTGAAGGAAGCTCCTTTCTGTTATGTAAGACTACATGGCAAGCAGCCCCCACTGAAGGCTTGACGATGAGCATCCCCGTGGCCCCTAAGAAACCATGTTTCAGTCAGTTGCGAGACAACAGAAATGGAGCGAAAAACAATAATGACAATATCCTAAGTCTGGGAGATACAAATGCCAATCAAATTATGTTGGAGGTTTCCTCCCCTCATGATGAGTCCAACACATGTGAGCTGGTTGATGAAATTGGAAATGCAAATTCAGATGGGTCAGAATACCATCCTCACTTCCATAAGGACCCTTACCAACTTCAGGGCTTGGGGAGAGGGTCTCAGGCTTCCTCTACCAGCTCAAAGGATTTTAAACTTTCTTTCACTGTTCCTAGGGAGTCACATGAAGAACGTGCCCTTGGGAGAGGCACGAACACCTCACAGACTCTTCGGAATGCCCAGGGACTGAGCATGTCAAGTAGGAGAAATATGATGGGTGAGGCCAGTACAGAGTTTTTGGCTAAAAAGGATGTTGAAGTTTCTCGACACGTTCCAAAAGACAAATTGGCCAAGACTCTTGACAATGAGGAGTTGAGAAGGCATTCTTTGGAAAGAATGGGTGCTGCTGCAGCTGCACATGGAAGCTGGACTCTACAGCATTTGCATTCCCCATGGCTAGATTCTCCTGAGCCACAAGGTCATGTGCCTGAGAGTGGGGAGGAACCACAGGGGACACTGGCTGATCACTCTCAAGGGGCAGGTTTTCTTTCAGCTGATGATACCTCAGAGGGAATGAGTGTGCATCCTTCCAAACCATCTACCTCAGAAGCCAAGGAGACCACTCTCTCAGAGGCCCTGGTAAAGGAGGCATGCGGACAGAATATTTGCAATGAGCACACAATACACACTGCCCATTCCAAACCTGTTATGGTTTCAACTTTAACTTCAAAGGAAATCCTAATTTATCCAGGAGCACAACCAGTTCAAGGAAAGGGAGAGCCCAAGGTGGAGATGAAATATGTTCAACCCAGGGTTGGGCAGGAGCTAACATCACCCCAGGCAGGAGGCCTTGGATGTCACAAGGAAGAGAATATCTCAGTACTAGAGAGAAAGAAGCCATGTGGAGAAGCACACCAAGAACCTAATGGTACCATTAGCAATCCATCAACCAGCAACCACCTCCATGTTGGAGGGGAAAGATGCAGTGATGAGGAGAAGATAGGAGTCAATGTAGATGTGGAAGATTCTCTCCAAACTAACTTCAAGAGGAGTCCTGCTTCCTTGAGAGCAGTCGGTAATCAGCCCACTGTTAAAATTTCACCAAGTACAGGTAGACAATTGGGTGAAACAACACTCAGCAACTTTTTACCAGGTGATGGCCATGTAGCATTTGATTCTAATGATCTAACTGACAGCAAGCCCTTGGATATCAGTGAGGACAAAAGGAGGTTGGGTAATGAGAACCAGGACAGTGCTGTGGTGTTGATATCAGATCTTTCTGTAGGACAGAGCAAAGCTGAGGTCCCTACATTGCTGGGTCCTCAAAGCAGAAGCCCAGAAGCAGGGGAAAGCAAAAAGATCACATCATCTGTAGCTGAAACTGATAACCTTCTAGAAAATTCAGCAAAGGCTGAAGTCACACCGTTGAGGGCAGATTCATTTCTCAGTGCCCCAGTTCCCCTCCCCTCAGAGATGACTGTGAACAAAATTCACCAGCCCACACCACTGAGTAGCACCATTCAGGACCTCGGTGTGTTCACTGTGGACACTGGCTCACCCTCCATGGTCCCCCCTCCTATCGACAGTGTGCAGCTATTGGACACGTCCCCGAAAGTGCCTGACAAGAACACCTGCCCCAGTGGGATCCCCAAGCCACTTGTCACACATTCTACGGAGGTACCTTCATCCCAGGAAGGAATAGAGAAACATCAGGCTGAAAAAGTGGAAGATAGGACAGACATTAAGCCCATCGTTATGCCCAAGCCCAAGCATGTGAGGCCCAAGATCATCACATACATCCGCAGGAACCCGCAGGCCCTGAGCCAGGTGGACACTTCACTGGTTTCCCTTGGGCTTCCCTATGCCCCGCCGACATGTAGCATGCCTCTGCCTCAGGAGGACAAGGCGGCAAGCGGTGAGCTTAAGTCATCTGCCAACCTCTGTGAGAAGTTCAAGCCCGACTTGCAGAAGCCAACTGTCTTTAGTTCTGGACTGATGGTGTCTGGAATCAAGCCGCCAGGGCGTCATCCTTTCAGGCAAATGAGTGAAAAGTTTCTGCAAGAGGTAAGAGGATGTCATATGATATGACCTTTAAGTTCAATTTCTGGTTTATATTTTCAGTGAGTTGTGAAAACAAAGTATTCTTTTGTGAGCAAGTGGGTATATTTGAACAAAAGTAGATGCTTTTGCTTGGAGGAGATTGTCTAGAGAATGAACATTTTTGACGAAAAGACTATGCTGGTCATAATTAAATGGACCTACATCTACAGAGACTCTCTTAACTTTCACTCAGAATAATACATATGTAATTAAGTAAATATTTATTTAATTGACTTTATTGTTAAGTACGTGAGCTTAATTCTTTTATGAGTCAGAGAAAAACAAGGAAGACTCCCAGGTAGATAAATTCTTCCAATGGATCAAACTTTTTCTGTGATGTGGAATATCTATCTCTTTTGAGAGAATATTGTATTAATACATATTAAAACTATAGTGAATAAAGAGAAGATAATGTGCTAAGTATAGGGGCCTTTGTTTTTAGTAAAACACTAACAAAATTGAATTGAGTGCGTCTGTGCATTAGACGCATGTCACATACAGCATTCCATCATCAGTCTCCACTAATCCTTATGGTAGCACCATGGAGGTTGGTACTGCACTTTTTGGCCATTGCATATATGAAGGGCTGGAAGAGATTAGAGTCACCTACCTAAAGCTGCAAAACAAGGGCATTATTGAGATTTTTCAGTCAGGCCTGTGTTATTTCAGACTGTGTTGTGCTGTTGTTCTCTGAGACCACAGAAGTAAGATTTGTCTCTTGAAGCAAATCAGTTTCTCCCCAGCAACCCTTGCAGTGTTTACTGGACAGATAAACTGCTACCTGTGGGGTGGCTCTGCCTTAGGATGTGCTTACTGTGGCTCCATTACTACTTACTCTTGTCTCCTTTCAGTCTCCCTTTTTTATTTTGCTGCTTCAGGACCTTTGCACTTCCTGTGTGGAATATTCTCTCATTATGTGAATGGCTGTGTCCTTCGCTTTCTGGCCCTCTGGTCAGATGCTATCTCATTGGATAGTCTGCCCACCTTCTCATGGAGTCTTCTTTTTCTGGTTTCTTTCCAGGTGTTACCTCTAACACACACACACACACACACACACACACACACACACACACACACACTTATTGTTTTTAGTGTACTAAATAATGTGTGTGATTTGTTCTCTACTGTGTTCCCAGAATTTATAATGGTGCCTACTGGCAAAAGACATTGAATTAGGTGGCAGCATAGCTCAGTGGTTTTGTTTATCTAGCACTTAGGAAGCCCAGGATTTTATTCTTTACACCACAGGAAAGGTGTTTCATAATTGAATTATGAGTTTCATTTAGAGCGGGGTCCAAAAAAAAAAAAACCTAGAGGTAGAATGATCTCAGAGTTGGACTCAAGCTTGATTAAACATATAGGCATATTAAGAAAATGCACTAATTACAGAAGAAGTTGTCAGATCTAGCACAGAGGAAAAGGTGAATATCACTGACCAGGGCTCAGGTCAGGCTGGCCATCTGTGCTGCTGTGGGGCAGACCCTTAGAATATGAATTCCACAGCAACTCCCTGAAATCTGATTCTGCCCTGTCTACAACCCTCTGAGTGTAATTGGCTTCTCACCTACTATGGCTAGAAAGAGGCTGGGGAGCAGAGTAGTCAGGCTTGGTCCTGCTGTGTGGGCCTGTATGGATGCTTCTTTTGCAGTGCCCTGCGTGAGGACATATTCTAGCTGAGGACACTCAGGTCTGGCCTTAGGCAATGGCATCTTGCTAACAGTGAACTAGTGCCATTATGATTTTATAGATCAGCCTGTGAGTTTGGTCAAGGTGGATCATTCTCAAAATTTTGAAGATTCATTCACTGAGCACTGAGTCCAGATCAAGCCCTGATATGGATTCTTTTCTCAGGCCTGAACCCTTCCTAAACCCTGTGGGAGCTGAATCCTTAGGACTGTAGCCACCAGGCTGGTGAAGAAAATGAATGAATTTTTTTTCTCAATGTTATTGCTGCAGAAGAAACATGTTACAGTGTGAACTTGGAATATCCCCCAGAAGTCTCCCGTTTGGAGGGGATTTGATCATGGCAGTTAATCCATTGATTTTCTGTGCTGTTGAAAGGAGGAGCCTGGTTGAAAGGGGTGGATTACTGGGGCTTCGCCTGGGAGGATGCACCGTAGCTCTGTTATTCCTCTGGCTTGGTGCTCCACCATGCCACAAACAGTTTCACTCTGGCTAGATCTCCTCCAAGCCCTTGTACTCTGGCCAGCTGCCCATGAATACGCCGAGACGTTCTGAAACTGTGAAATGAATTAAACCTTAAACTGTAGGTATTGAGTATTGTGTTTCAGCAACAAAATCAAACTAATACAGGACCGCGAATTTTTGTCTACAAAACACACTCCTGAGGGAAACTTTATTTGGAGATAGAGGCAAAATCCTGTTACTGCCTGCAGTTTTTTTTTTTTTTCCTGTGACTTCCTTTATTTTTCTTCTGTACATTCTTTGTGTTGCTTCTCTTTGTATCTTTTCTCTAAGAATGATCTGTGTATCATATACGTTTTTTCAAAATTATTTTATCTCTTTTCTCTTTTAGAAGCCACTCCAGATCTCAAGGAAATGGGAATTTGTACATATTATGTGGATTGATTGGTCCAAGGGCTTGGGAAGAGACTCACAATGTGATGAGAATGTCATAGCCTCACACCAGCCACTGTAATTGCTGTGGGGTTGGTGCATTATCTGCTGTCAAGACCTTTTTTCCTAAGCTGCGTTATATAGTAGGGAAGCCCAGGCATTGTGCTAATTTTGTGGCAACGCTCTTTAATCAAAGCCAGGGAGCTGGCTGGCCCTTGACCATTTGCTCCTATAGCTGCAACTTGATGGAGCCTAGTGAGTCCTTTTCCATGGGTAGGCTTAGCTCCTGGAGATCTGAAACCCACCCTTCCTGCCAGTGGGCCTAGTCTCCTCATAGGGTGGCTCTATTTGGTCTCCAGGACAAGACCCTGTTTCTTACTAGTTGCATAGGAAATACTTTTCAGTTATAGAAGCCGTGTATTTTTTTTTTTAATACAATGGGAGAGTCCTTTAAAAAATCCCAATCTTCAGATTTCCAGTATTGTTGACAGATCCTTCCTGGTTAGGTAACATAGATAGAAATGGAGAAATTAAGAATAAGGCATCTCCAGGAAATGGGGTCTCTTCTCATTGGAAGAATTGATACAGACACCATATGCTTCCAGAAGTGGTGTCTGAGATCTCACTAGGTTGCTGAAATGTACTCATGTGTTGGTTGACATTAGTCTCTACTTCTGGCTATCCAGAGGTCACTCCCTCCCCCTGGGGACATGAGAGTGCTCTTAATTTTTTTGGTGAAGAGAGGGACAAGTACAGCACAGAAGAGAGAAAATAGAAAAGGTAGTGTATCACAGTATGCCGATGTGTGTTCAGGGCAGATCCCCTCCCTGCTTCTGGGTTCCACCCATTTCTGAGTAGCACTCTGGTAATCAGGGCTCTCCAGAGAAATAGAACCTGTAAGAGATAAAATTGTGTGTGTGTGTGTCCACACGCGTGCTTGTGTGTGTGTGTGTGTGTGTGTGTGTGTGTGTGTGTGTAAGAGATACTGAGATACCCGTGTATATGCACATACTCACACATAGAAAAGGGAGAAAACCTATAATCAACATTTATGGATACAACGAAGCACAGATTGAAAATGTTCAAGAAAAATAATTGTGTGCATTGAACATGTGCAGATATTTTTCTTGTCTTTATTCTCTAAACAATACAGCCTAACCTAGCAGCTATTTACATTGGCATTTCCACTGTATTGGGTCATATAAGTAATCCAGAAATAATTTGAAGTATATGGGAAGGTGTGCATAGAACATATGTAAATAATATATCAACTTACTCAAGAGACTTGAGCATTTGTAGACTGCTTTGATATTTATGATAGATCCTGGAACTAAGCAACTAAGGATGACTCTATCTTCTTAAAAACTGGCTCGCACGATTATAGAAGCTGGCAAGTCATAAATCTGCAGGACAGGCTGTCAGCCTGGACCCAGGAATGATTTTGTATTGTAGTTTGGGTCTGAATTCCCTCTTTCAGGGAAAGTCAGTTTGTTTTTCATTAAGACCTTCTTCTGATTGGGTGAGGCCCACCTATTTTATGAAGGGCAATTTTATTTATTCGGGGCCTACTGATTTAAATGTTAATCTCATCTAATACATAACTTTACTGCAGTGTCTAGAAGATATAGCCTCAGATTACCCAGTTGATACATAAAATTAATCCTTATGCCCCCCTGCCTCCTTGCATCCATCCCAGTGCCTTGTCTGTGAAGCTGCCATGCTGTCCCTGTGTCTTGGGCACACAATCCCAGTGAAAACAGGACACTGAGAAACAGGATACAGAAAAACATGAGCAATGCAAGAATAATTTATTTGCTTCTGTACTTAGGTTTTGCTAGTTGTTTGAAATTTAGGATTCATTTGCTTTCGAAGTTATTTTCTCTAAAATGTTCCACTAGAGAAATAGAAAGAGTAGCACTTGAGATGATTTCTCTGTGTTCATGATTCTCGGGGGTTGCCTGATAATGCTCTGTCAGTAAAGATGAAAGAAAGGGATGTGCAGCTTTTTGTAGACTCCCTTGTTTAATTAAAATGCATAAACTTGGCATTTAAGACATGCATTTTGCCTTTTTGCAGAACGTGTCCTTTTATCAGAAGCAAACTACCCAATAACATGACAGCCATTGATGTTACTGAAGTTGTTGTTTAGAGTGAGTTTTTTTTTTTTTTTGACCTCTGAAGACTTTTCAGTTCCAAAGAACTAAGTAATTAATGAGGTCAGTATATAGCAGTCCTAAGAACCTTACTGATTTAGGCTGAAAAGATAGTAATTTCCTCATGAGAGCACCTACTTAAAGCAATGTGCAATAGCACTAAACATTTAGAAATTAAGATAAAAAAATTATAGGAGTATAAGAGAAAAGCCAGAGAAAGATAGTGACAGAGCAGAGAGAATGATAAAAATTTCATCAGAGAGCAGATGTCGAATGTTCTTTCACAAGAATATAATTTGATGTAGCCTGAATACAATCTATCTACTCTAACAGTCATGCATATTTTACAATATGATTATAAAACTTTAAATGCTTAATCTTTTGTTTCAATAATGTCAGTTTTAAGGAGAATTTTTTTGTATCTATTTCTACACTGAAGTAATGTCAAAGTAAGCTTTATCTCTTCAACAGCTTGGATCAAAGCTTTTATAGCCCCCATAAAATGATACTGTTAAATGTTTGTGATCTTTAAATAGAAGTTTTGACACATAAAATGTACTGTGATTTAGAGCAGAACTAATTAGCAAATAATATCTTTTCAAGCATTGCCCCTAGCACTCTTTTTGTTTATTATACCTTAAAGGAAATAGATCACATGGCTCTGACTGGTTTTTCATGTTTAATGGAAAGAAATAGCTAGAGATGTAGTTCAGTGGTAGAGCACTTGCCTAGCACGCAGACGTCTTGGGCTCAAACCCTACTGCTGTGGAAGACAAGGAAAGACAGTAAGATGAGATACATGTTATAACAGATATTCTGAAAGTATATGGCATATATAAGTGGTACCTGCAAATTGTATTCTAGTCTAAACTATTAAACACAGGAGAAAGTAACAGTGATAATAGCATTACTATATTGAGAAAAGGGTGGAGTTGGGAATCCCTGATTTAACTCTGTCTATTGGCTTCAGCTTCACGTGGATACTGTTCTGTCTAGATGCTGTAACGTCCGTATCTCACAAGACTTTTTCCTTCAGCCTCATTCCAGTGGAACCTATCCAAATACTCCCGAGAGCACTTCCTTACTAAGAAAGACAAATGAGGGCATTTACTCTCCAGTTTTCTTCCCCCCCATTTTATTAATATGTATAAGCGCAAAATTTAAGGTTTACAATGAAGTTGAGCATTTTGTGCACCTACGTATCTTGTCAAGGTGACAAGGACTTTCCCACTCGCCTTTGTGTTCTCTAGTTTTCAAGGAGAGTCTCAGAGCAGAGGCTTGCAAACACATTTTCCATAAACTATTTTTTTCATATAACCATTTCTTTCCTACTAACAATGTATATTTTATTTTGTGTGTTGCCTAATATACAATAGAAATATAACAATATAACAGTATGAGTTGATGAAGTTCATCTTCTTATTTTAAAGCCAAATTTGTATAAAAAGATGCTTGTAAAAGATAGCACTCTTTCCAATTCCAGTTGTTTTATAACAGAGTAAAAATTCTGTGACTTTTGTCCTGTTGAAATACAGATTTATATAGAGTATTAGAACTGAAAGAGCCATAAGAGACTATCTAGTTGTGTTATCAACTTAAGGACACATGCTGGGTCCCACTGGGGCCAGAGATGGTAAGCGATCTGTGATCCACCCACTCAGTGGAAACAGAGTGGCCACTGTTTTTAATCTCATCATGAAATAGTGAGAAATTCCTGATTGAGCTTGTTGTTATTTATCATAGGTGACAGACCACGCTGGAAAAGAAGAATTTTGTTCTCCTTCATACACTCATTATGAAGTTCCTCCAACTTTCTATCGATCAGCCATGCTCCTTAAGCCCCAGTTGGGGTTGGGTGCCATGTCCCGACTCCCATCTGCAAAGAGCAGGATTCTGATTGCGAGTCAGAGGTCTTCAGCAAGTGCCCTCCACCCACCGGGCCCCATAACAACAGCAGCCACTCTCTACAGTTCTGATCCTTCAGGTAACAGCTCTAATAGTTGCTGCCTCTTCCTGCTGTATGTTTAAAGAGTAATGATGTAAAATGTTGTAACTGTCCAAAACCCGAATGCCTCTTAACCTCTTAAAAGAGTCTTTCCCTGTCCCTTCCACTGTAGATACAGATGTTTGTGAAAACTCAGTCTGTCAACAACTGACATCCTCCATGTCACCTTTGTATTGGTGGCCCTTGTTACCACCTCTTGATTTTTTACTTTTCTCTCTTGTCTAAAACACCATGTAGACCGGGGTTCAGAAGACTTTTTCTACCCAGGACAAGATAGTAACTGTTTTACAGATGATGGATCATGGATCTATCTGTCATAAGTGCTCAAAACTCCCATTTTTAGTATCAATGCTGTGACAAGCCTGAAAGGCTCTGAGGAGACAAGAAGAACAGGGAAGTGAAGCAGGTGAAATGAGCGGAGAGGATAACCATGGGGACCATTTCTATGAGTATGCTTGGATATTATTTATTTCTTTATGTAACTCATCTAATTGTTGTTGGACCAAATTATAATTATCAGTTAAATTAAAACAACACTTGCCAGGGATCGATCCACATCTAAATGTTGTTGCAAAAAGAGGATAATGCACTGCTGCTGCAGTTCTCAATTCCTTTATTTCCACATTCATTTCAGCTAGAAGAGATGCAGTAATATTTGCTATTCTGTTAACAATACAGACTAGTTTACTAACTTCTTTCTGTAACCCTACTATCGAGCTACGAACCGTAAGAAGGAATGCAGCCAACGAAGCTACCGTAGTAATACTTGCAGGGGAGTTCCTACCTCCTATCTCACTTTTCCCTTTATACTTCTCCCAATAAATTTATTTTCTACTTAAAAAAAACAAAGAACAGAGAGGAGATTGACTTTGGAGGTGGTGCTTGCATAGATCTAGCCTCGGGGCCATACCACAGATTTAATGCTTACTTTTATGAGAGAAGCAAACTCATTGAAGGGTTTTCATTTTTATATGTAATTATTGCTTTCATATTATTTTATGGGATAAATTATTTGAAGTTAATTGTTGGAGGAAAGTAGTATTTTAAAATATTTTTAAGGCCAACTAATTTTCTAGAAGACTTCTGACGATTGTTTTCAGACTTTTCTTGGAAGTGCTATGTTCTTGCCATTTCCTTACCCAATCTGAGCATTAGCCTTACTATTATTGCATTTTTTTGTTGCAGTTGGAAGTGAGCTTTTTTTCATCTGTTTGCCTTATATTACTTTCTAAATTGCTACATACTTGAGTGATGATTGATAGTCCTAATGGTTGTTTTTTTTTTAAATGCACATTGTTTTTTGATGGTTCCCATGTTATATATCTATTTGATAAATTTTCCTGTTTTGGGAATTGATACAAGTCAATTATGTGATGCAGTCATTTAATGGTGGTGACTGAGGGAACAAGACTGTCAACAGTAGGTGGAGAATATGGCAAGAGTAGGGATAAAACAGTGAGGAGACAAGTATCGTTGCTTTCCATGGAATTTAAAATTTAGAATGCAACGCAGACTTTTTTTTTTTTAAACAGAAACTAAATTACGTGTTCTAGTCAGAGAAACAAAAATACTAAAGAAAATAAAATATTGAGTAAGGGGAATAGAATAGAAAGACTGGGAAAAGAGGGCAGGATTACAATTTTAAATAATGTGGTTGGCAAAGGCTTCCTTGAGAGGGTGACTTTTTAACCAATCTCCAAAAAAAGTGTAAGAGAAACCCATATGGATGTTGAGGTGTTGCATTCCTGGCAGAGAAGAGCCTGTGCAAAGGCTCTGAGGTGACAAGAAGGACAGAGAAGTGGAGCAGAGTGAAAAGAGAGGAAAGTGGTACAGGATAAGACTAGAGAGCAGACTGGCTTTGGGGTGGGGCTTGCATAGATCTAGCCTCTGGGCCGTTCTACAGATTAGTGCTTACTTATATGAAACAAGCAAATTCATTGGAGGGTTTGAAACTAGGGTGCTGTGTGTTATGGTTTGGATATGGAATGCCCCCAGAAGCCTCATGTATTTTGAAGTAGTGAAATGGCTATGGAATTGTGTACCATTGAGGGGTGGGACCTGGTCAGAGGAGGTGGGTCCCTGGGGCAGCGCCTGGAAGGGTATATGCTGGCTCTGCCCTTTCTTCCTCATTTGCCTTTCTGTGTGCCATACAGTAAAGAGCTTGTCTCTGACTACAGCTTCACCCTGCGCTTCTACCATTGCCAGCCCATGAATGGACTGTGTGAGACCTTCTGAAATAAATCTTTCCTTTGTTAGATTGTCGTGGTCGAGTATACGGTTGCAGCAACAAGAAAGTAACTCAGGTTGTACAATGTGGCATGTATTTAATTTGAATCTCTCTGAATCCCTTCTTCAAAACAGCCTACAAAGGCATAAAGGCTTAAAGGCAGGAGAATGGTCAGAAGATAGTGCAGGAATCCGTGTGAGAGTGGTCTGGGCCTTGGGCCATCCAGTAGTGAGACAGTGAGACAGCAGAGAAAAAAAGAGTTCCTCATTCATTAGTTTTGGGCTGTAAGGGAAAAGGAGCAGTGCACAACCTGGTTTGAGGGCTGATCCAACAGAAGAATGGAGTGCCACATAAAGAAGTGGGGAGTTTAAGTGGTCAGGTAAGACCTAAGTTGGGACAGATGAAGGCTGGAGTGCCTCTGGTCATCTCATAGGTTAAAGCATTGTATCTCTGGGACTACAGTTTGGGGATATGGACATGGATGGACAAATTACATGTTAGTCATTAGCAGGGAGATTACATTTAAAAGCATGACTCTCCTCTTTGCTGGTTTGCCATTGCTATCCAACACCACTGTGCCTTCATAACATTAAGCTATAAGATTGACATAAACTTGAATTATTTGCTTTTGAAATAGTATCATGTAATACATGTGAATAGTTTTATTTTATGCACAAAATGTGGGAAAACCTCACATCTTAAAAATAGAACTTAGTTGTGACTTGTCTTGCAATAGTCGATGTTTTAAGAATATATCACTTGCATAAAAATACCACTAGCCAACAGAGGCAGACAGATGGAGTCTTTCTGAGGATGTAGCTTATTTGTATTCACACATTTGTGATCAGGGTGTCAACTTCTTCAAAGTTCAGTTCAGTTCTTGAAGTACCATAGCCATTCCTATTCCTCTGGGTGTATTAATTTAGAGAACAATGTTTGCCCCCAAGGGTAATCACTGGAAACCTGGTAAGGCAGAGAGTCACTACTACAGCACATGGAAACATCATATTATTAGTATGGTTGAGAGAATTTCTTGACAGAGACTCTGGAACAGACAGCAAGAGCTTGTTACTCCAGAGACTAAGAGGAAGATTTCTGAGGACAGAAACTCAGCTCCTGTCGGTCTCTGGCACTGGAGCTGTGCCTCCTTTTTTGCTTGGTGGTTCACTTGGTTGATCTTGTCTCTTTCTTGAACAACTTTTCTGTAGTCCTGCCCCCTCCTATCCTAAGCATCTAACCATCTGCTTAACAATAGCTCATCTGTCTAGAGAAATCCTTTCATTTTTCATTACATATTTTAAGAGATAGACTTACTGTCTTTATACTGTTTACTTTTTATTTCACAATATACAGAGGTGATCCACTAGACATAGAGCCAAATCATTATCTACAAAAAACTATTAATATTTCTGTTTGACCTGAAAGCTATGAGAACTAACTTTAAAACTCTCCTAAAAAGTGGAGGGTCCTATCTGCATACTGTCCTTCTGGTCACAAAGAGAAAAACCGAACAGGCCAAATGATACACAGAAGCAGCTGAGGTGCTCATCAGCTTCCTTACCTTCCTGTTGATCACTGCTAGGAGACCACTCCCATTTCATTTCTTCCCTATAAGAAATATTTCAGCAGAAGGGAGAGAGTGTCACCCAAAGCTAGAACTCAGAGAGCTGTGGAGAAACCAAAAAACCTATCCTTTTGTCGACCAGTTGTTCACTGTGTGTTCACCTACATCACAGGATACCGATTTGGCCACATTAAAGCTAACTTCTTGGCATTTTTAAGTAATCAAGTAAATAAGTCAGATATCAAGACTCAATAGGCTGATGATAGAGAGTGCAGACAATCAGTTTAGAAATAAAGTTTAAGTAAATACTAGTCTAAAAACTCAAATCTGTACTTCAGAAATTTAAAAAGCTGTGAAACTGAGGATTTCATAACTTTCTGATAATATGGTTATTTTTTGGTGTCAACTTGAGTGGATTGAGAGATACCTAGGAGAGTGCTGAGGCATGCTCTCAGGTGAATTGGCATGTGGGCCTGTAAACGAGTGGGGAAGACAGTCCTGAATGTGGGTGGTACCTTCCAGTTGCGTACAGATGGAACAAAACGTGGAAGAAAAGTAAAGCTCTATACAGGTAAGGTCTAACCTCGGACCAGTGCATTTTTTTCCGCTGCTGTTACTTACAGACATCAGAGTCTAGCTTCTTCAGCCTTTGAGTGTAGACTGAAACCAGTGACTCTCGAGCAAGCTTGTTGGTCTTCATCCTGGGACTGGAGCTACTTCATTGGTTCTTTTTGTTGGCAAAAAGACGTACAAGATTCCAACGTCTTGTACTGAGCAGCTGCTAGTTTCCCCAGCTCTGTAGCTCGCAGTTGATCATTGTAGTTGATACGGATTCTGGTTATATAAGCCAGTCCAATAAATCACCTTTTCTTGTACACGTGTGTTGTTCTGTTCTTCTAGAGATCCATAATTAAAACCGGTGGCAGTGCTTTGGCTGTACCAACAGAATATCTGCATTTTTATTTATCTTGTTTAGTATGAATATTGAAGCATTTTGATTTAAAAATACTGTCATGGATAAAGGATGTTGTAGGATAGCACTCCTGCTAATTCCTACCTAGACTTAGTTATGATTGGTATTTTTGTATTATAAGTGAAGAAAACTAAATAAATGCTATATGACATGTCCCTTGCCATACAACTTATAAGTCATGATTTCATGACTTGAACTCAAGTTCCTATATCCTCATTTGTGTTTTTAACTCACTACCTAAGACTACCTCCATCAATTAGCATTGCTGAAACTTATAGGTTTTCATAGAATAAAGACTAACATAGATTTTCTTGCCTCAGAGTTAGGGCACATAGGCTGGCCACTAAAAGTTTTTGTAAATAATTTTTATTAAATACTCACACTTACTTGGTTACTGGCTGCCTTCATAGTTGAGTCATTCTGACAAAGACAATTTTTATCAGAAGCCTAGAATATTTACTTTCTTGTCCTTTAAGATTACGTGTGTAGCATCTTTCTTTGGGATTGCCAGTTTACCTCTTAGGATGAAAAATAGATGCCAGATTTTTGAGGTTCTTTGGCTACTGAAAGTCTACCTCTGGGTTACAAGATGGATTTAGTGTAATTAATCTGTTTTCAGGGGCTTTTAAAGAAAATTTTAGCTGTTTTGACACATGATAACAAAGACTGTCCTGGACCACCAGCACCAGGAAATCCACAAGGAGACTATGGGGCAGCAGATTTTTAGGGATTCTGAAGTTACACACTTCTGGAAATTTGCCAGGGTATTAGCTGAGTATCCATCCATTTCACAGCAAGCATCATGTAGACAAAACTGAGTCTTTTGGCTGACTTAATTAGGAAAGAATCTAACAGTGGAAACATTGTCTTTAACAAATCTAGAAACATCAACGTCTAGTCAAAATTTTCCAGAGGAACAAAACCAACAAATCATTCATAGTTTGTCTTCCACAGTCAGAGGCTGAATAGTTCCACAATGGCTGTATAAATACTGGAGACCTAGGTAGAGCAGTAACTGCTTAATCCTATATGCTGGAAACCTCAGAATAGAAGAAACCAATAATTCAGCCTGGCTGAAATCCTCCTGGAATGCCAGTTTTGCAAAATTATGTTCAAAGGCTGATCAATCTAGTTTAATGTCCATGGGCTATGGGAAAAATAAATAAAGCACCCTCTTAAGAACAGGTGAGCATGGGCACACATGAGATTTCCCCTTCCTCCACGTTTTAATCCTATCCAGGGTTCCAGTGTATTGGATGGTGCTGCTCACATTCAGCACAGGATTTCCTCCTTCCAATTTACTGACCCGCATACCCATTTGCTCTGGAAACGCCCTCATGGACTCACTCCCAAGTATGCCAGTTCTCCAGGCAACTCTTAGCTTAGTGAAATTGACAACAGGCATGTTCAGACTGTGAAGCTAATCAAGGCATGACTGTAGAATGCAGAAATCACCTGTTCAAAAGGATATTTTCAAAGGAAGTTCTCAGAACAGGTCACAGAGGAACACACAGAGTAGGAAGTTCACTTTGAGTGGTGAAACTCAGGTTTGATGTTGGATTAATGGCAGAGTGGATAGAAAGGAAGCCAGAGTGGGCGTGGCTCTGTGTTCACAGGACAAGAGGAAGGCAAGGCTGCGTGAGAATGCAGACATCTTTACAATAATCTGTCAGTAAACTTAAGCTTCAAGAAACAGGTTCTAGTGATAAAAACTAGGAGTGAGGGAAGGGCACGTTCTGTACAGTTTGTTAGTAAGGAAGGACGGGGAAAAATGCTTTAAAATACATAGGAATATTTCATCTTCACTTTCAAGTCATTTTTACTGAGTATAGAAATCTAGGCTCTCAGTTTTTTCTTCTGACACTTGAATAATTGGCTTGCATAATTTTGGGAATTTATCATACTTTGTCTCTGTTTTATCATGGAATTTTAGCAGTGTATAATATGCCTTGGAATGTTTTCTTTGTTTATTCTTTTTGGTGTTGATCAGCTTTCTTTGATATCTGAATTTACACTTACAATCAAGTGTGAAGGTTTTTTGCCATCTCTTTCTATATGTGTTATATCCTTATTGTAAGCACATAAAAGTCAGCTTCATATGTCACTGAGGTTCTGTTAATTGATATATCATAAGCTTCCTCTGAGTGCTTCACTTTTAGTAGTTTCTATTGCCGTGTCTTCCAGTTCACAGATCTTCTGTTCTGCTGTATCTAATCTACTTCTGGTTTCATCCAGTCTATTGTTCAGTTTCTTAATTTTTTTATTTCAGACATTATGTATCTCTAGATAGCCTATTTGGGACTTTTAAGAGTACTTTTACATCTTTCCTCATGATCTACCTCTTTGATTACTTGGCCCTTTTTGTAATTATTTTTGAAATTCTTTTCTCTTATTCCACTATCTATGTCACTTTTTTAGTCTATTTCTACAACAGGTTTTTTTTTTTTTCTGTCTTGTTCATGGGCCCCATTCTCCTGTTGCTTTTTATTTCTACTAGTACTTATTAAATATTAAAAATTATACATTTTACTTTGATCCTGTGGTTAGTTTTATTTTCATAAGAGTATGGAACTTATTTTGACATGCAGTTTAGTTCATCAGTTTGATCTTTTAAATGCTTGTTCTAAGTTCCTTTAAAGTGTCAGTCAAGTAACCTTTATTCTAGTGCTAAATCCTGGAGTCTCTTTTTGGTGCTCATGTGTTCAGCAAAGTCTTTACTTGGGAGGTAGAGGAATAGAACAATGCCCAGCCTGTGTGTGTTCTGGAATTGTTGTTGTTGTTGTTGTTCAGTTGGTGTTGTAACTATTCTTTCCTAAAAAGTTGTTTCTACTTTGTCCCGTGGGGTTTAAACTTTGTGCACGCCCACATTGGTGTTTATCTAAGGTTTTAAGGTAACCCTCAAGCAGATTTCTGGAACATTTTGTTGACAAGACTCCCTTCATTCTGACTCACACATTCTTGCTGCTTTGACCCCCAAACCTTGATCTCTGTGTCTTCAACTTACAGCAATGGATAGTCTATTCTAGTTGCTCCTTTTTATGCTATAGCCTAGAAACTACCTTCAGGCAATGAAATACTGCAACAGGAGAGTTCACTGTCTTCTCTGAAATTCAGTTCTATGTTGTTTTTTTGTGCAGTTTCTGAAAGAAATTCATTGCATGTATTTTGATTGCCTTTCTGATTCAATAGTTTTCATATCCGTTAGTTCTTTACAGGTAGTGTTTTTCTTACATATTTATCAAAGTTTGTTAGTATCAAATGGTGTTTCTTATATCCAGTTAAAAACTTTTGTGTTTATAACATTAGGTCATTATTTAGCGGTTATTTTCTTGTTATTGTTTTAAGAATACTTTTTGAATTTTGTTATTATTTGTTTAACTGAGCTATCTGAATAGGTTAAGATATTCTGTAGCATCTTACTGTAGTTTTTCTTCTGTCTCTATTTTCCCAGGTCACATAAGTCTCTGAGAACTGTCACACAGGCAAATGAGAGCTAGAGATAGGAGCAGCCCGTATGTTTCACCCTGTTACTTAGCATGCAAATATTTCTGACTTCAAGTGTGTTGCTGTAGCTTGAAATCTAAGACCTCATTTGATACATGAATTTGCATCCATTGCATGTTTTCAGTGCTTTCTTCTCATATTTTAGCAGAGCTCAGTGCTATTCAGAACAAGGCCTGGGAATGCAGTGACTCACTCAGTCAGGAAACCTCCCTGCTCTGGCTCTGTGCAGAGCACTGAAGTGCATGTGAGAAAATGCTATAAGAGGAGAGAAAATGTGAGAGGACAACATATACTCGGTTGGGCTGTGGAGGAAGGTGTCTTAGGGGAATGGGAGCTGGGCCTGGAAGAATTCATAGGGTAGACACAATGAAAGAGCAAGGTCCATGAGGGAAGAACATGACAAAGACATGGGAGTTTGTGGCTTCTTTAGGAAACAAAGACCTGTTGGTTGGTGGAAGTAGAGTGTGCGGATTGGGTATCAATGGAAATAAAACCAGATGGGTAAGTTGGGGCCAGATTATGGAGATTTCAGTGCCAAGTACTATGCTAAGTTCGGAAGGTTTTTTGTTGTTGTTTTTGGTTTGTTTTATGATAGGAATTATAAACCTTTATTTTTTAAAATAGATAATTGACACATTTTATATTTTGAAAAGATAATTACTAAGATATTAATAAATAATGATGGGAGATCTGCAAAGAAACTACTCTTAGTGTAATAATAGCATGATGTTTTTGTACTTGAATACATTTTCTACGTTTTAGAAAAAAGGCACCTACTCTATGTGCCAAATGTTCACTGTTTCAGACAAACACCAACCATTGAGATGACGATACCCATTATTCTGTTTCTGTATTCAACACTAGCCTTTATTGAGGACCTGATATGGGCCAGATGCTTGTCTATGTGTTAAGCTTGCACCAATTAAATACATAGTCTAGAACTTTATGGTGTGTGAAGAGATAAATCAGCAATTACCATATGAACACATAAGTAAAGACAAAGATACTGTAGAATTTCATCAGCAATGAGGGGCTCTGAAAAGATTTTCTTTTCCCCCCATTTTATTGATATGTATAAGTGAAAATTTTAAGGTTTAAATGAAATTGAACATTTTGTGCACAAATGTATTTTGTCAAGGTGATAAGGACTTTTCTGCTCTACTTTTGTCCCTCTCCCTAACCACTCCTCCCTTCCTCCCCACCCTACCCCCCTGGTTCACTTTGTTTTTCACATTAAGTTCCATGAGATAGTTGTGATCTGGGTCTCTCACATATCAGAAAGACAATTCGATGTTTCACCTTCTGCTTCTGACTCACTTCATTAAGCATGATGTTCTCAAGTTTCTTCCGTTTGCCTGCAAAAGCCTCCACGCTGTTGGACTTTATAGATGCATAGTATTCCATTGTGTATAAATGCCGCAGTTTGTGTATCCATTGGTCTGTTGATGGGTATTTTGGTGACTTCCTTTGCTGTGCAGAAACTTTTTAATTTGACAAGATCCCATTTGTTGATAATAGGGATAATTTCTTTTGCTCTTGGTGTCTTGTCAAGAAAATCTTTGCCTACCCCCAGGTCTTTTAGAAATTTGCCTACTTTTGTCTTCCAGAAGGTTTAGTGTTTCATTTTTAATGTTTAGGTCTTTAATCCATTTTGATTTGATTTTGGTGCATGGTGATAGGTGTGTGACTAGATTCGTTGTTCTGCATGTGGATGTCCAGTTTTCCCAGCACCATTTGTTGAACAGGATGACCTTTTTCCATTGTGCGGATTTGGCCCCTTTGTCAAAAATTAGGTAGTTGAGGGTATTTGGGTTTGTTTCTGCATCCTCCGTTCTGTTCCACTGGTCTATCTGTCTGTTTTTATGCCAGTACCAAATTGTTTTTACCACTATGGCTTTATAGTACAGCCTGATGTCTGGGATTGTAATGCCTCCTGCTTTGGTCTCGTTGCTTTGGCTATTCGTGGTCTCTTTTGGTTCCATATGAATTTAAGAATTGTTGTTTCAAGTTCTTTGAAGAAATTTGTAGGTATTATGATAATAATTGCATTGAATCTGTATATCTGTTTTGGCAGCATAGTCATTTTGACTATATGTATTTTGTCTATACAAGAACAGGGGGTGCCTTTCCATTTTCTAATGTCTCCTATAACTTCTTTCTTTAATGTAATGTCGTTTTCTTTGTATAGGTCCTTCACTTCCTTGGTTAGGTATACTCCTAGGTATTTAATTTTTTTGCTGAGCTATTGAGAATGTAATTGTTTTTCTGAGTTCTTGTTCAATACATTCATTGTAAGTGTAGAGAAAAGCTATTGATTTCTTAGTGTTAATTTTGTTGCCTGTGACTTGGCTAATTTTTTTTATTATTTCCAAGAGTTTCATAGTGGAGTTTTTAGGGTCATCCATGTAGATAATCATATCATCTGCAGATAAGGATACTTTGACCTCCTCCTTTCCAATGTATATTCCTTTTTTAAATTTTCTTGTCTGATTGCTATGGTGAGTGTTGCAAGGACTATGTTGAATAAGATTGGTGACAGTGGGCAGCCTTGTCTTGTTCCTATTTGAGAGGGAATGCTTTCAGTTTTTCTCCATTAACTATGATATTTTCAGTAGGCTTAGCATATATGGCTTCAATGAGTTGTAGGTAGGGCCCATATATGCCTATTTTTCTCAGTATTTTTGTCATGAAAGAGTGCTGGGTTTTGTCAAAGGCTTTTTCTGCATCGGTAGAGTTGATCATGTGGTTTTCGTCTTCCCTTTTGTTGATATGGTGTATTACATTGATTGGTTTACGTATGTTGAACCAGCCTTGCATCTCAGGGATGAAGCTCACTTGATCATGGTGTATGATCTTTCTGATTACTTGTTGGATTCTGTTTGCCAGAATCTTACTGAGGATTTTTGCATCCATAATCATTAAGGATGTTGGTCTGTAATTTTCTTTCCTGGTTAAGTCTTTGTCTGGGTATGGGACTAGTATGATTCTAGCCTCAGGAAATGAGTTTGGTAGTATTCCTTCACTTTCTACTTTATGAAATAGTTTGAGGAGGATTGAAGTTAGCTCTTCCCTAAAGTACTGAAAGAACTCTGCTGTGAAACCATCTCGGCCTGGACTTTCATTTGTAGGTAGAGCTTTTACTGCTGCTTCAATTTTTGTGTGCGTGATGGTGTTGTTCAAGATATTTATGTCTTTTTGATTTAATTTTGGTATTTTATATGTATCTAGGAAGTCACCCATTTCTTCCCAATTCTCAAATTTGTTAGAATATATTTGTTCAAAATATTTTCGTATAATATTCTGAATTTCCGCGGTCTGTTGTAATTTCACCCTTTTTGTTTCTAAGTGTGCTGATCTGTGCCTTTTCTTTTCTTTTCTTGGTGAGTTTAGCTAGGGGTTTGTCAATTTTGTTAATTCTTTCAAAGAACCAGCTCCTTGACTCATTAATCTTTTTAATTGTTTTTTCATATCAATCTCATTTATCTCAGATCTTATCTTTATAATTTCTTCTCTTCTACTGCCTTTTGGGTTAAGTTGTTCTTGTTTCTCTAGGTCCTTAAGGTGCATCATTAGCGAATTTATTTGTGCCTGTTCGTTCTTTTGATGTGTGCATTTATGGCTATGAATTCTCCTCTGAGGACTGCTTTCATTGTGTCCCACAGATTTTGATATGATGTACTTCCATCATCATTTAAGTCTTTCAAGGTTTTGATTTCTTCTCTGATTTCTTCCATGATCCATTGTTTGGTCAGTAGTAAGTTGTTAAGTCTCCATGTATTTGTGTATTTTCTTCTGTTTCTGCTGCTGTTAAGTTCCAGTCTTATTCCACTATGATCTGAGAGTCTACAGGGAACTATTTCTATCCTTTTGTACTTGTTTAAGCATGACTTATGTCCTAGGATGGGGTATTTTTTAGAAAATGTTCTGTATGCTGCTGAGAAGAATGTGTAATCAGTTGATGTTGGGTGGAAAACTCTGTAAACATATGTTATGCCCAAGTTTTCTATAGTGTTGTTCAGCAGTTGTATATCTTTGTGGATTTTTTGTCTGGTTGATCTATCTATCTGTGACAGTGGAGTATTAAAATCCCCTAGTATAATTGTATTGGGGCCTCTGTGTCCTTTCAGGTCTAATAATTTTTGGTTTACATAATTGGGTGCTCTAGAGTTGGGGGCACATATATTGATAATTGTGATTTCTTCCCGTTCTAGTGTTCCTTTAACCAGTATATAGTGGCCATCTTTGTCTCTCTTCACCTGTTTTCAAATCTAATGAATCTGAGACTAATATAGCTACCCCTGCTTCTTTCCTGGGACCTGCTGCATGGAATATTGAATTCCATCCTTTTATTTTTAGTCTATGAGTTTCCTTGTGGGTGAAGTATGTCTCTTGTAGGCAACAAATTGTGGGTTTCTGTTTTTTGATGCAGTCAGCTGGTCTATGTCTTTTAATAGGTGAGTTGAGGCCATTCACGTTTTGCATAATTATTGAGGTGTATTTGGTATGTCCTGCCATTGTTGTAGTTTTTCCACATTGTTTACTGGCCTTACTTTTTTCTCAGCTCATTCCCCTCTAACTGTTTTCTCTTTTTCTCTGGGGTCACTTGTGTTGTTGGCCTCTCTTTCACTGGGTTTCAGAATTCTCTGCAGTGGTGGCTTAGTTGCTGCAAATTTCTTTAAGCTTGCTATATCATGGAAAATTTCTTTTCTCCCTCTAGTTTAAAAGATAGTTTTTCTGGATGTAGTAGTCTTGGTTGCAATTTCTGTTCTTTTAGTGTTTGAATGACATTGCTTTATGATCTCCTGGCTTTTAGATTCTGGGTTGGGAAGTGTGCAGTTATCCTGATGGGCTTATCTTTGTAGGTCACCTTTTGATTTTTCTTTTACCACTTTTGTATTCTCTGTGTATTGGGTTTCTACTACTTTAATTATGATATGTCATGATGATGCTCTCTTCTGATCAATATTGTTTGGTTTTCTATATGCCTGCAGTAGTTCAATGTTCATTTCTCTTTTTAGGTTTGGGAAATTTTCTTCCACAATTTCATTGAACATGACTTTTAAGTCTTTTGTTTTGTCCTCAGTCTTCTCTTGGACTCCCATAATTCTGAGGTTGTTTCTTTTTGAATCATCTATCAGTTGTTGTAATGATTTACTTTCTTCTTTTTTTACTTTGCATTCTTTATGGTCTTTCTATTCCTGTTCCATAATTTTGTCTTCTAGGTCTGATATTCTATTTTGAAAATGTTCAAAATGGTTGTTTATTATCTCCTGTGTGTTTTTCACTTCTTGGGTATTTGCATTTATTTTTTTTTATGTCTCTGTTGTGTTCTTCTCTCATTTCTTGTATTGTCTTCATTGTCTTCTGGTTTATTTCTTCTTTGATCTCCTCTACTTGCTTCTCAAGGCTTGCTTTTAGCTCAGGTATCTCTTGGCACTGCTGTTGCTCTATTATTTTCATTTCCTGCTTTATTTTCTGCTTTAATTCCTGCTTTAATCCAATGTATTTTTGGACCCAGAAGTTGCCATCATTTTTGCCATTTTCATCTTTAGATTCTGAATTTTCAGGATTCCTAGTATCCTGTTCTGGTATGTCAAGTCTTTTGCAGAAGATTTATTTCTACATTTCCTCATGGTTTTCTTGTCTTTGGTTGTCTCTGGCTGTCTGTGCCTGGATTTCCCCTAGGAACTGTCCCCAGCACAGCTGTGCCAGGCGCTGGGAGAACACAGCGCCCACACGCACCTCTGCTGAGAGAGGAGGGGAAGGTGGCCGTGAATCTCACTGAGCCTGGCCATCATGGCTTTGCCTGGAGCTGGGAAAACTCAGCCTGGGCGTGGACCTCCGTGGTCTTGTCCTATGCAGCTGTGCCTGGAGCTGGGAGAGCACAGCCTGCGTGTGGGTCTCTGCTGGGAGGGGCGGGGGAAGTAGTGGTGACTCTCATTGGTCCTGTCTGACGTGGCTCTTGAAAAGATTTTCTAAATAAGGTAAATAATACCACATATTACAGAATATACAGGAGTTTGCAATGGTGAACAAAGACAAAGGTAGAATACATGCCTTTCCAAAGGGGAAGCCACCAGCTGGGGTGATTACCATTCCTGTAGGAATAACTGACTAGGTAGGGATCCCTGGGGAATATTTTTGTGCGATTGGAGGTGGTAGTGGATATTAGTATCTGCCACATGTAGAATTTGTAAAGTACATTTTAAATTTCCAGAATTCTGGAGAAAAGTGTAAAGCAAAGTTATAAATATAGGACCATCGGCTAGAGGAATGGCAGATATTTAGAGTGCTTGCCTAGCAAACAATGAGTTTGATTCCCCAGCACCACATAAATTCGATGCCTGAAATCCCAGCAATTAGGAGGCTTAGGCAGGATTGCTATGAGTCCAAAGCTAGACTGGACTATATAGTTTAGGACCATCTGGGGCTACAGAGTGAGACCCTTTCTCAAAACTCATATATATTTACATATTATATGTATATAATATAATACATATATATATATATATAATGCGCACACACACACACACACACACACACACACACACACACACAGTGCATTCGTTCATTAACCCGGGTTGTAAATTTACCGTGAGAATGGATGAGAAGATTCAAGGAAAGAAATTAAGGATAAAATATGGAGAGTGTCAAAGGGGAGATTTGTGTCCTCCAGTAAGAGATAGAGCAATATAGAGAAGGCGTGAGGAGGCACAAGGAAAATGCAGTGTGAATGACTCAAGAAGAGGGAATTTTCAAAGTAGAAAATGGTCAAAACTGTCTTACAGGAAAGAACAAGTAAAAAATGAAAAGAGGCTGTTGGGATTGGAAATTAAGCAGCAGTTGGCGACCTAATTTTGAATGAGCAAGTTTAGTAAAACACGGGGGTGGAAGTCACATATTAGTAGGTTGAGAAGTGAATAGTAATTGAGGAAGTGTAAGCAGTCAGAATAGCCTGCTCTTTCAAAAAACGTGCTGATGGAGAAAAGAGCCACGAGTGCTAGTGGGAGAGGGCTGGCCTGGATTTCATTTTGGTTTTTAAAGAGTGGTAGGTAGATGTGGTTGGGACTAATCTGGAATGTGAAAGAGACAGTAGCTAATGAGAGAGGTGGGTGGCAATTGTAATGGCAATAACTGTTACTCAAGGTCACCTGGAGGGTGATTATTTCTTAGTTACTTTTTTATCACTGTGATGGAGTATCTGACATCCACAATTTAAGGAAGGAAAGATTTATTTAGCTCACAATTTTAGAAGATCTCACACAGTCCTTTCACAGGCAGTTGGCAATGGGGGAAGCACATGGCAGAGGCTGGAGAACTGTTCACAGCGTTGCAGAACGAAGCCAAGTGAAGTAAGAGCAAATTAAAGTGAGGAGTGAGTTGGTATCTAGAGACTCAGGCAAGGTTAGATCTTTCCCAGAAGAAGCTATAAGAATGATTCTTCCTTCCTTTACTTAGTTCAAGCTACCAGTTGGGACCTGTACTCCCAGAGCGGGTGCCTCTCCTCACTTCTTGACCCACAAGTCAACAACACACACACATGAAAACTTTACCCTGGATGCCTTCTCAGTCTCAACAAATTCACACAATTCCTCTGGGTCAGACTCCAAGCATCTGGCTCTTCCAGCCAGACCCCGCCTTCCAGTAACACATGGTTCCATGGTTATCCCACTACATCCAAATATATGAAGGTTTTAGGGAACACACCAGATTCAAGTCATAGCAGTGGGTATGGTTGGAGCTAATTTGAAATATAAGAGAGACAGCGGCCTATGAAAGGGGTTAGTGACAGTTATACTAGAAATAACTGTCAAAGAAGGCTCCCTGGAGTTTGATGAATAATGGGATTAAGATAACATGCAGAAAGATGAATCTTGGGATATGGTTGGTGCTGTGATATGGTGTTAAAATGAGCGCTTGACTTTCTGTCTCCAGTGCTCTGAGTAGCCTTCAGCCTCTGCCATGTGCTTCCACCATTGGCTGCTGCCCAAGAATGGACTTTGTGAGACCTTCTGAAACTGACCTAAGTAAATCTTTCCTCCTTTAAGTTGTAGATGTCAGGTATTTTGTTCCAGCAATGAATAAGTAACTCAGAGAGATCAAATGCTGATTCTGCTAAGACAAAGAATGGAAAGAATTAATGAACAACATAGAAGGTGAAGAGTTGGTTGATTTCAGTGTTAAGAAAGAAAAAAATGTATTGGCATTACCATTTCACTATGACATCTGCCAGTGACAATTAAACTAAATCACATGGAAAAAATCCCCATAACAAACTGGTGAATTACTGATATGGTAAAAGAGAAAACTGACTAATTACAATTCCTTTGGTATCTTAATGACCTAAAAAGACTGGAGACTTATCTTGGAACCTGCAACAGAATCATTCAATATGCTCTGTAATTATCTTAAAATATCTTATTGTTACCCACTTTTCCATACTGGCAAAATGGAGATTGGCTATAGCTATATGAATGTGTGTGTATTGACTGAACAAAACTGTTCTACTTTTGAATTAACTTTTATTGTGACTGAGAATAGCTAATGATGCCCTAGAGGAAAATATTAACAATGCAGGTTTCCTTAGCTCAGACTGAAAGAACTTGTTTCAGGGCCTGTGTGGTATACAGCACAGACACAATAAATATTCCACTGTTTACTTGGACAAACACTGTGTACTTAGTAAATATTTATGCAATCTGTACAAAAGTCTTAGGCACTGAGATGCAATCATAGCAAGATAGAAAAGACTCTATAGGAATTATGTTGCAATGTTATTGAATGCAGTTATGGTAAAATCTTCTGAGATCAGGAGGACAAATTAGGTGAATCTGACTCAAGTTAGGTCCAGGAATTTTCTAAAGTATAGTGTGGTATGAAGAACAGAGGATTTGAGGTGTAAAGGTGAAGGATTAAGAGTGCCAGAAGCAAAAAAAAAAAAAAAAAAAGGGGGGGGGGTGGTGTATTTCAAGGAGAGGGAATGGTATATGTGAAGATTTATAAGGCTATAGTATAGAGTATTGGGAACATGATAGGGAAAAAATTTAAGACTCTAAAGACACTGCGCTGAAGACTTTGACTTTTATCCTAAAAAGAAGGCAGTGTCATTGAAGAGTGATGCAAATACCTGATAAGAATCATTTATTTTTTAGAAATGTCAGTTGAATTTGGAGGACAAGGATGAAGGAGGTTGGGCTGAGGATGTAGCTCAGTGGTGCAGCGCCTGCCTGGCACATGAAAGGCCCTGGGTTCAATCCCTGATTCCAAATCGAAAAAAAAAAAAAAAGACCGCAAAAAATAGACCCAAGGGAAAAAAAAAGGATGAAGGAGGTTAAGAAATTTAGAGACAAAGACCTGTTAGGAAGCTATATAAAGAATACCAGAAAGGCTAGCCCAACTAGGTGAAGATAGAGATGCAGTGGAAAAAGTAGAAGTTCCAGAAGGGAGATTTGATTAACCTCCTATATTAGTCAAGGTTTTTCAGAGAATCAGAATCAATAAGATTATAAATTTGTTATAAAATACTGACTCATGGAGAGTGTGGAGACTGAGAAACTGCATAACCTGCTTCTGCAATCTGGAGACCTAGGAAAAATGGTAGTGGCCTGAGAGGCATGACATCCCAGGGAAAGAATGGCAGGAAAAGATCCATGTTCCAGCTCAAACATTCAACCAAAAAGTAAATTTGTTTTTGGTTCTATTCTAAAATTGAATAATGCTCATTCACACCACGGAGGGTGATCTGCTCAAATCTGCCCACTAATTCAAATGCTAATCCCTTATTGGAAACACTCCTATAGAAACACAAGAAATAAGGTTTAAATATATATCTCAGTATCCACACCTATGTCAGATGACACAAGCAACTAAACCTCACACCTCCTGACCCTCTAGGTCAAGTTTACATCAGAATCAAGTGGAAGTGGAAGAAAAAGAACTAAGAAAGTCAATGAGGGGACTAATGCTTGCTATTGTTCAACTCTATGACAGAGTTCCATTACTGATTCTAAGGAACTTATATAAGGGATATGGTCCATGTAATTAGCTGATCTATTTTAATTTTGTTTGCTTCTCAAAATTGTAGTAAAGATGAGGATAGTTGGTCTGGTTTTTAACTTCTATTATCTTTGACCTTTGGTTAATGTGGGTGTCATGGTTTGGATCTGCATTGTCCCCCAAAAGCCTCATGTACCTATGGATACTGTGTATTTTGGGGAGGTGGGGATTAGTTGGAAGGGACAGATACTTGAGGCTTTACTTGGAGGTGCTGGTTCCACCCTTGCTGTCACATGTGTCTCTGTTCTGCCATGATATGTGGGGTTCTCTCACCAACTCTGGCCCTGTTCTACCATTTTTAGCCATCCACTGTGACCTTCTGAAACTTTGAGCTAAAATAAATCTTTCCTCCCTAAAGTTGTAGATGTTGAGTATTCTTTCCCAGCAACAAGAAGAGAACCCCTGGGAAGGAGAACTATGTTGGCAAGTAATCAACCTTGTCTGCTATGCTCTGGTAGAAAGTGTGTCAGCGGTTTGCCCTTATCCAGAGTTTGCCTGAAACTGAGATTGAAGACAATAGACTACTTAATCTAGTAGAGGAAATCTCAAGGCAGCCAGTGTTCAGGATGTTACATGAATAATGTTTGTAACTTTTAACCAACTCTATGGTGAAAGGTAGGAAAAAATGGCAGAGAAAAATGATACAAAAAATTTCAGTTTTACCAGACTAAAAGGGCCTGCAGAGATGGGACAGATGAGAATAGGGAAGTTAAAGAGATTAGCATTAAAAAGAAGCTAACTACTTAAAATCAGGGCTATAGAAAAGATGCCTTGAGGGCACCTCAAAAGTCAACAAGACCCCAATCAAGGTAAAAGATTTTGCTCTTAGAATTGTACTCCAGGTTCATCCTATAGTGCCAAAGAGAGAGCCTCCTGGAGTTCGACCATCAAAGAACTCCAATACTTCTCAGTGTTTGTCTAAGGAGGTCAGGCTAGTGCTCAACCAACTGGCAGACCTCAGCAACATTCATTCAGTTCTGGGTTTACAGGCTTGTAGTGTGCAAGAGTTGTGGGATATGTAGGCTTCCACCCAGATTCCAGAGGAAGGTCTTGAAGGGAAGACTCTGTGTGAAGTTGTAAAGGAGAAGCCCAAGGTGCAATGGAGACCCTTAAGATTGGGAGAAGCCAGGAGCATGGTTTATTCCTTAAAGAGGATGTCACTTCCTTTGGCTGAGCCCAGCCCAAAGGAGAGAAGATAGAGGTTGCAGCCAGAGGCAGTGGTGTAGGGATGGGGCCACCCAAGCACTTTGGAGTTCATATCTTGCCACAGTTTACCGCATATGCTGGAAATGGCATTACAGTATGTAACTCTTACCCTGCTGGGTTTAGAACTTGTTTTGGTCCAATTGCCCTTAACCTTCTATTACTCCCTTTTGGAATAGAAATGTTTACTCTGTGCCGTGTTATGTTGGAAGTGCCTTACTCTTTAGTTTTCATAGAAGTTCACAGGTGAGAGTTTGCCTGTGTCTCAGAGGGGCCTCTAGACTTGGGCTTTTAAGCATTTCTGAAACTGTTAAGAGTTTGGAAACTATTAGAGAAAGACTGAATGCATTTTGCCTGTGGACGTAAACATGAATCTTTTGGGGACTAGGGTTAGAATGTTGTTCTTTAGATCTGGAGTGTCCCCTAAAAGCCTCCTGTATCTATGGATACTGTATACTAATAGGAGGTGGGATGTAGCTGGAAGGAGTGGATGCTTGGAGATAGATTTGGAGAGGTATGTGCTGGTTCTGTTCTTTCTCCCTGACTTGGCGGTGTCCTGCCGTGCCTTGAGGAGCTTTTTCTCCAGCTCTGGCACTCTTCCACCCTTCAAGCCACCTGCCTGTCAGTGGATTGTGACCTTCTGAAACTGTGAGCTAAAATAAATCTTTCCTCCCTAAAGTTGTAGATGTCCGATATTCTATCCTACCAATGAGAAAGTAACTGCAACAGTGGATTTCTAAGACATTTCCCATGTTTATCAGCATATATGAGCACCTAGCATAAAGTTTATCTTCTTGATTTTATATCTTGGAAAGGACTTGAATCTTGAATGTCCTCTATAGTCCATGGACTGAAGGATTTCTTCCCAGAGTGGTATTATTGAAAGATGACGGAATCTCTGAGAGTTAGTATCCAGTGGGAGGTTTGGAAGTCCCTGGGGATATGCCCTTGAAGGGGATTGTAGAATCCCA
This sequence comes from Ctenodactylus gundi, assembly GCA_004027205.1. Classification (NCBI taxonomy): domain Eukaryota; kingdom Metazoa; phylum Chordata; class Mammalia; order Rodentia; family Ctenodactylidae; genus Ctenodactylus; species Ctenodactylus gundi. The sequence continues at coordinate 93,699 of PVKB01003836.1, read as the reverse complement.
GTTTCTTCCACTTTGTGATAAGAAATTCCAGGGGAACCACATCTGGTTGAGAAAAGCAAACTAAGTATAAGAATGAGTTCTTTGTGCTCTGTCACGTTCTCTCTGTTATTACTATCTGGCATGTCCGCACCGGTCCATGGTCCAAAAACAGTGATTCTGTCCAATTATGGACTAGAACCTCTGAAACTGAACCAAAATGAATGTTCTCTCTTTATTGAATGTTTACCTCAGTGTTTTGGTATGATATTGAGACCCTGACTACTGTCACAGAATTGCATCCTGTCTTATGCCCACTTCCTTTTTTTGTCCTAAAATCATGCTTTTTCAGCACACGTTCAGTAGCTGGATAGTATTTAATGATTTGTGTTGGTAAAGTCTTCACTAGAGTGAGGGATACCAGCATGAAGTAAGTACTGGGCACTGACTGTGTCCTGGGCTTTCTTTTCTCAGCAAACCCATTCTCGTTTCTCCTAGTGCCATCCTCTAGGGCTGCTGATCTTGAAGTTTGCTTGCCTTTCTCAACCAGATGTAGTTTCTCTGGAATTTCTTTTCATCTTTCTCCTGGGATTGATCTCTATATTCTACATTTGTGGTTTACTTGTTTGGTTGGAGTATGTCCTTGGTAATTTCCTAAGAGAAATTTGAAAAAGAGCCAAGTTGTATAGTTGTTGCATTTCTGAGCCCGTATTTTTAGTCTAGTTATGTGTGTATGCACTTCTCCATGAATATGTGTGTTAGAGTTATGTTTTCAAATCTGTGCAGTTATATTGTGTTCTTACTTGTTAATTGCTGCCTGTTCTTTTATGTCTTTGTTCTTGAAGTTTTCTTTTACTTGGTTTTGAATGTACTAAAGTGATAGCTTATGTCATTAAATTTTTTCTTGTATTTTTTGAACCTTATGTTTTCCTTCTGCTTTCTAGATCAGACCTTCTTACTTAATTTTATTTTCTAATCCTCTTATTCAATTTTTTCTTTGGTATTTTTGAATTTCTAACTACGTTTTTCTGGTTTCTTAATGCTTATTTTAATGGCATATTATTCTTCATTTTTTTGTTTCAATGTGCCCCCAAATTTATTTGAGCATATTAGTGACATGCTCAGATTTTCTTTATATTCTCCATGGCAATTCTTGCTTTTTGATTTTTTGTTTTATTCTAGTACATTTTCTCAAATACTTTATAATCTTTCAGTCTTATTGTTGAGTTGGGTGAACTTGGAGTTCAACTTTTCTAATTCTCTAGGAGTCTCTTACTTCCCATTATGGGGCTTGGCAGGCGTGGAAGGTAAGGGGAAATATCTGAGTCCTGGGCTTCCATTTCCATAGGAAGAGACAGTGAATGCAAGTGCACAGTTCCTCCCTCACCTCTCAGCACACTTCTTGCTCCACCCTTCCTTGGATCTGTGTCTCTGAGCCCCTGGCTGTCCTGGCTGGAGGTCAGTGGCTGCTTCCTTTACTGCAGTACTGCTGTATCATCCGCTGCAGGCTGCGCTTCTCCTCTACTCATCGGTTAGGGCCTCCATCTGTGTTTTGTGTTCCAGAAATTGTTGGGATCTCTGGCTCAGTAAGTACCTGCCTCTTCTTTTTCTTTTGTTTAGGTTTAAATAGGTGAAGTGTGTAATACTAGGCACTCAGTATGTTTTAGCTGTGGTTTTTAATTTTACCTCTTAAAATTGAATTTCTCTGATTTTCAAGGTCTTTTCTAGAGAGAGAAAAAATTGACCTTTGTTCAGCTACCACCTTGAGCTGGCTGTGGTATCTTGTTTCACTTAGTCAAAGTTGATGCCCAGCTTTTCTTAGGGTGCTATGCAGTACTGTAAAATGAATGCATTCTTGTAAAAACATTAATGAAAATTGTGTTTTTAAATGCACTTTCTGCAGAAGACATCTTAGGTCATTGTATTTTAAATTTCTGCAGCAAATAGAGCACTTGCTTTAATTCTTTCACTTTAAAATGTTAAAGCCATTGGTCCAAAAACAGATGAGTCAACTGAATTCACTTATTAAAAAAACATTGCATTTTTTATTAAGTTTTGAGCTTCTTGTTTGATTTCCCTGAATATTACTAATATAAATAGGATCCAGAGGCCTTTTCAGTCCACATTTTAATATAACAGTTTAGTAGAATGAATAGATTTATAATCTGTTAAAGTTTGGCTACTTCTCCTAATTATGGAAGATGGTCTGGATTTAACCTACCTTTTGAAATAGCTTCTATTTATAAGCAAATCTGCTTAACAGCCAAGCCCGACATTGGCAGCATATGTACTGTTTTGCTGTATGTTCATTTCCTTCTATTGGTAATGCTTTTTTCTGGTCTTTCCTTGAACCTCACACTTTCCAATTCTCTAGACATTCTCGGACACAAAGCTTTGATTCTTTTTCATATGGGTGGTAATATTTTTTTAATGGTCTCTGCTTGTGTGGACCTAGTGGAAAATATGTCACTGGATATTTGTAAATCTCTCTGTTAAAAACAGTCACCTTAAGGATATAAACACAAATGAAAATTCACACTTCCAGAATCTTATTATTTCTAATCACCCCAAATTGTTAAGCCTCAGTTTTTTAGATTGTCTCAAGAAAGTAAACTCAAGATTTGAAGTTCAATTAAAAATACTGCATACTTATAAATAGAGTTATGGATGGTCTTACAGATTATTTCTCATTTAGCACAGTGTTCTGTTTTTACCTTAGATTAGTTTGTTTGTAATGGCCACCCCCCCCCCCCAAAAAAAAAAAAAAACCGTGCCCAACAAAGAACTTTTCACTAGTTTTTCTCTCTGTGCTAGGCATTAAATGATGTCAGTGAGCCACTGTGTGGTAATTTTCGTTTGCTTGTCATTCTGTGGTTCTGTACAATTGCAGAATGAAGTTAACAAGTGTGTGTGTGTGCGCGTGCGTGCTTGTATATGTGTACACGTGCATTCAAGCTTTTGCTTTTTAACTTTGCTAGACAGAATTTTTTAAGTTTAAAAAAAAACAAGAGCTAAGCCTTTTTCATCTGTTCCTAACCTGCTCATTGCGTACTGTTCTGGGGTTCAGTTTGCTGATGACGGGGAGTGACCTTGCAGGACTTGCTACTGTGTGGGACGTCTGCATGGGGCTTTCCTGTCTGCTTTCTTAAATTTCCTGCAAACTCTTGTATGATCAGATGTGGATGGTCGCCATGGGACATGGCTTAAGTACACTAATTCCCTTGGTGATCTTTCAGCTGTGTAGACTTTGTTTCGTTAACAAAGATGATTACCCTATTCTTGCTGCCAGCACCCAAAACTAATCAAACGGCAAGACCTGCTGATTTCATAATTTCAGTCCATCCCTCCACCCGTCTCTGTTTTCAGCATGTCAGGACTTCTCTCTCTGCTGTTCCCCATCCAGTGTTTCTACCCTTAGCTCTGCTGTCATCTAAGCCATCCTCCAGTCCTTTCTTTCTTTATGATTCCTTACTGGTTCCGCACTGCTTGCAGGAGAATGCCCAAATGCCCTAATGCCATTCAAGCCTCACCCCGCCTGCCTTGGTACTGGCTGTCCTGGAAATGCCTGCTTCCCTGACCTGGTGAGCTCCTGCTGGTCCTGTACAACTCAGTTCAAATCTGCCTCCTCCAAAAACCTTTTCCCTGGTCAGCCCTGGCTGAATTTGGGGTCCCCTCTTCTTTGTACTTCCACGGCTCTGGGCTCTTGCGTGTGTCATGCCACATAACACATTTTATTGTCATTTTCTTCACTCACATCTGATGACAGGAAAGTGGCTCATTTATCTTTATTTTTCAGGAACTGGAATGGCACGTTTTATTTGTTCAGCCAGTGTTTCTGAGCTCAGCTAACTGAGTGAAGCTGGAAGAAATGCACTCTATTCCCTGCCTTCTGTGCTGCTCCACATTCACTGTGCTTGAGGTCATATTCATCCTGAGGCAGTTTGTGCTACTCTCAAGTGCCTGTGGTACTTGATGACATCACAGATGCTCATATTTTAGTTGCCTGTCTACTGGTTTGAAAGGGCTCATCTAGTCATTCATCTTTTGCCTAATTTTCTGTGTCTTCTTTTCTTGGAACTGGTTAACTATTAGCTCCAATGCTTTCTCTGTCTAAATCAGTCTCTCTTTCTTGTTCTCTCTCTCTTAGATTTTTATTGAGATATAATTCACATATACATTTCACTCATTTATAGTATAAATTCAGTGGTTTTAACTTTAGTTTTAGAGTTATGCAACCATTATTTCAGTCATTTTAGAGTATTTCCTTACTCTGAGAAGCAACCTCAATTTACCATCTCTCCAGGTTTTCTTCATGCCTCTGGCAAACACTAATCTACTTTCTGCTATATAAATGTATTAAACCTGAACATCTCCATATGATAGAAATGTACAATAGCCTTTCGTGTGGGGCTATTTCAGTTGCCTTAATGTTTTCAGAGTTCATTAAATGTGTAGTGTATATCAGTATTTCATTTCTGTAGTAGTTGCCTTGGCTAACCATGGTATAAAATCATAGACTGAGTGGTTTAGAAATTTATGTTCTCACAGTTGTGGAAAGTACAGGCTCAAGCTTGTGGTATCAGTACAGTCAGTTCCCAGTGAGGCCTCTCTCCTTCATTTACAGATGGCTCTTCTTTTGCTAAGTCCTTGCATGGTCTTTTCCTTGGTGGCCACACCGGGAGAGAGAGGTCAGTGATACCTCTTCCACTTTTATGCTTTTGTTGTTATCTTTATGCCCACACTTTACCTTAAGTACCTTCTGCAATGCTAGGTCTGTAAAATATGAATTTTGGGGTGATCTATTTTGCTATAAAACCCTCATCTTACTGATGAATAATGTTGCATTGTATGGATATACCACAATCCATTCATAGATTCACTAGTTGATGGACATTTTGGTGGTTCTTGCTTTTTGACTATTATTACTGTCACTATGAGCATTTTTGCATAGGTGTTGTATTTACATACTTTTGCTTTCTTTGGACATGTGAGTTTTAGGTTATGTAGTCAATATACATTTAGCTTGTCTGCTGAAGGGGTTGCACCATTAGACAATCCCACCATCAGTGTAAAAGACTCCATTGTATCTTCTGTCTCTCCAACTCTTACTTTTTTATTATAACCATCATGTGGATGTGTAGTGGTATCTCGTGTTGTTTTTACATACAGTAAACTCTTCAATCATTACTGACATTCTCATTTCATGTGCTTATCATTCACTTGATTATCTTATTTGGAAAAGTATCTGTTTAATCCTTTGCCCTTCTTAAAATTGGAGTCCTTTTTATTGTTAAGTTGTTAGAATTCTATATATGTCTTTCAGTACAAATTTCTTCTCACATACACACTTTGCAAATATTTTTCTCCATTCTGTGAGTTGTGTCTTCACCTCTACGATTATGCTCTTTGAAATAAAAAAATAGAATTTTGATAATGTCCAATTTATTTTTCCTTTGATGATTATACTTTTGTTGTTTTATATAAGAAATCTTCACCTACTTAGGCCTATCATCAATTTTGAATTTTGTATATGATATTCAGTTGTCCTAGCTTGGGGCTTTTTTTAAAAAAAATTACTATTTTGGTTTTCCTGAGACATTGACGGAAAATTTTTCATCACGTCTTGTTAGAAGCTCTTTCCTTGTAAGTACTCTAGGCATGTTTTTCTCATTGTTATCGCTCTTTATAATTCTGGGCTTTCTCTCTGTATCCAGATTCATAGCTCTTCTGTCAGTGTTTAGGTTGCTAGTTCATCTGGAGAAGTGTAACTCTGTGTACCTCTTCTGGTTTTCTGAGAAGTTTCCCTGATGTGGGATATTAAGTGCTGAAACCAGAACAGTCCCACTGTAAAGCTGAGGTGTCACTGTCATATGGAGAGATTGCTCCATTGGATTGAGCATTATCATTAAGTCCAGTCGGATATTGGCTGAGCTGCAGTGATCTGAGAAGATGGATGTTGGAGCTCCTGCTGTTGGCAAGAGGCCTCAGTTCACTCCAGGTGGGCCTCTCCACGAGGTTGCTTCAGTGTTCTCATGATATGGTGGTGAGCTTCCTCCGGAGTGAACAATCCAAGGGACTAAAGAGGCAGTGGACTGGTCCTTTATGACACAACCTCAGAAGTATCATATCCTCAGTATTCTATTAGTCATACTAGTCATTACAGCTCATGGTGGGAGGGAATTACACATATGTTACTGCCTTAGATACTTTTTTGTTGCTGTGACTCAATACCCAACACCCACAATTTTAGGAAAAAGAAAGGTTTATTTTAGCTCATGGTTTCAGATGGTCACAGTCCATGCAGGGGCGGCTGGCAGCAATTGAAGTACATGGCAGAGGCAGAGAGGCAGCTTCTCAGGACATCACCAACAGGCAAGCAAGTGAGACTAGTTGAGACTAGTCTAAGTCCCAGTCTTAGTCTTTCCTGCATCTGGGTATCGAAGGTGTGGCCACTACACACCCTTAGTCTTAACTCACACGCCCCCCCCCCCCCCAATCCCAACAACTGCAATCCACCCCTCCAGGCCAGACCCCAACCCACCAACATTACATGGTTCCATAGACAATCCGTAACGTTAAAATATGTGAGGCTTTTGGGGGACACTCCAGATCCTAACCACAACAGTTACATTATTGAGTACAGATAGTTGCAGTAAGTAGGAGAGCACCGTAGAGCCTGGCTTCTAGATGCTGCCCTCTGAATACCAGTGTCTGAATCCCACTTGTACAGAGCTCTCATCTCCTTTGATATGCCATCAAAGCATCAGCATTATGGTCACATAGTTGTCATCGGAATCTGGTGCAGGTGTGAATCAACCTACTTAGATATAGTTGAGTATATAGCCTGAATCTAGATTCTCTTGAATAAAAAAAACCTCTTATCTAAAGAAATAAATATTTTATTTTCATCAATAGACAGTGATTAGACAGGTAGTCTACTTCTGCAGACTCCTATTTAAAAAAAAGACACATGACAGGAAGTATAAGAAGTCACTTTCTATGGCACTTCTACAATGTAACAGGAACCATGTCAGTGGTTCCTTGATTAAAACTAAGCCATACTACTGCTTACATGATTTCTCATGGCTCTTGCCTCATAATTTAGGCTCTGGGTACTGCCCCCTTAGTCTTCCTTCCTTCTTAGAAAGATTGGTTCTTAGGGATGTTGGCAGCCTGGTTTAACCGTATAGAAATCTAATTGTTTAAAGATCTCCTTTAAGTTACAGTTGTCTGTATTTTCATCTAAGCTACTAAAGTTTCCATTGCCACAATTCCCATAAAATATTTGAGAATCTCCTAATAAATATTGGGTTTCATCCATTAGACAAAGCCACATACCCCATTAACTTCAAAATAAGCTTTTCTGTATCTTGGGCTTCTGTTAAGGCTACTGACCAATGACAACCTCAAATTTCCTAGCAGTCTTATAGTTTAACAGTTTTTTTACTTTAACTATTGTCTTAGATAACATTTTTACAAGTATATCTTTATCTTCATCGTTAGACCATATTTTCTCTGATAAGAGTCTGAAGATGACTATTGCCCAAAAACTATTTATTAATTTTGATACTACTTTCACTTAAGAGCCTGGAATTTTTAAGCCCTCAAAGTCTTATCTTTTTATGTTTAATGGCTTCTTTATTTTGAACTATTTAGCTTAATTCTCTATTCTTACATGTTACCAGATTTGTAAGAAAAAGCTAGATAGTACCTTTAGCCTTCTGTCTGGAAGACTTCTTGATTAGGTTTCCATATTTACTAGGTACATTCTCTGCTTTCCATATTACAGCAGTTAATGCTGTTGTTAAATTTTTTGCCATTGATGGCTAAGAATTTACTGCCTATTGGTTTCTTTCTCTTTTAAGTCTCCACTGGTAGCTTCTCCGAGGGCTGTAAGGTGTTTTCCAACAGGCTCTTCAAAGCTTTTCAGACTTTCATTAATATTTCAAGTTTTTTTTGGGGGGGGATTCCACCCCTTGGTTCCAAAACCATTCCTATCTAATTAAGTTCTTGTTATGGTAGTATTCCTATTTAAAATACCAACATCTGCATCAGTTACGTGTCACCCTAATCCTGAGTAGCTTAAAGCTACAACAATCATTTATCATCTGATAACTTTTATGTGTAAAGAATTTAGAACAGCTGGGCTGGGTGATCTTGACTTTCAGCTGCTAGGAAGTTGCAGTTAAGTTGATAATCACTGGAAAAGCAAATTAGGTATGTCTGCAATCTCCAGGAGGCTTGACTGAGGAAGGAAGGCCTACGTCTATGATGTGGCAGTTACATTGATAACAAGTTGGTGTGGCTTTGGCAGAAAGTTTCAGATCTTCCCCATGTGGACCTCTTCATGGGGTTGTTCAAATGTCCTTATAGCATGGCTGTCTTTTTCATGAAAGAACAATCCAAGAACAAAAGGAAGAACCTGCAGGATGGTTTGCTTTAGACTTAGAAACCATATTCTGTCACTTACATAGTGTTTCATTAGTCACCCCTGTCTGTCCTGATTCACTGGTGAGGATCACTGGTGGTAGCTGGCTACTCTGAATCTTGAACTGATTACTGTTTTGTTTTGTTTTGTTTTTTTTCCTTTTGGTTGAAAGATCATTTAAAATTGTAGCAACAGTGACATTAGTGATAGAAAAAGTAGCAGTCTTATAGCTGTACTTGCTTTGTATATTTACTACCTATCAGATAATATAATAAGCTATTTAGAGGGAATTTATTTTCTCTCATGTCAATGGGTAGAGGGTTTTTTCTTTTTTTCATTGAGGAAGCCACAGGTCAGAGAGTTTGAATCAGGTCTAAAATATGCACTTGGCAGTGTTTGTAGCAAGCTCAGATCTGTAGTACAGTCTTGAAATGTGCCACTTTCCTTACTTCGTCTGTTGTGTCCTTCTTTTCTCCTTCAAGAGAGATGCAACCTTAATATTAAAGGATTTATTTAGAGTTTTGTCACAGCGTGAAGGAAGCTCAGTGAAATCAGCTGCTGTTTGTTCAGATCTCCGAGCAAGGTGAGAGGCAGAATTGTTTCTCAGCCATGAGAACAAAGGAAACACCTCTCTACAAAGTATCTGTAAGAAACTATATGATAGAAACTAGGAAGAACTATAATAAAATAAAAATAAGAAATTGGCCCAGTGAATACATTGTTTGGTATATCTAAGCATTTTAGAAAAACAAACCACTTCAAATATAAAATTATATCAAAAATGTCTCTTGATTAAAACCCTTCCTTGTCCTACTTGATGATCTTGCTTACCTGTAGTTCTTTCTTCATATAGTCTACCGCCATTCTGGTTGTGCCCTCTGTTTTACCTTAGGCTGTGGTTTTCTTTTTTCTTTCCTTTTTTTTTGACTATTAATCCTTTGCTTGTTTTTCCCCCATTTTATTAATATGTATGGGTGTGACACATAATGTTTACATTGAACTCTAGTGTTTTGTGCACCTATATATCACAACAAAGTTACAAACTCTTCCCTGCTCCCTTTTGTGCTTTCCCACAGGTGTCAGCCACTTTTTCAGGACAGTTACTACTTTGTTCCTGAACTTTCTGCAATACTTTGCACAGTGCCTTGCCAATGATAGGTATCTGTGAATGAATAATAAATTAGATTAATATATATTTACTTTCTGAACATTTCTATTCTGTTATCTAAAATGTCAAGAATATTAGATAATAATGGATGAATATTTATGGATATATATTGAACCTTAAATAACTGTTTTAATTTGGATCTGGAGTGTCTCCCAAAAGCCTCACGTACCTACAGATACTGTATGCTGTTGAGAACTGGGCCCTGGCTACAAGGGCTGAATGCTTGGGGTTTGACCTGGAAGAGTAGCTCTGCCCTTCCTCCCATACTCTGCCATGCTGTTAAGAACTCTCCCTCTAGATACAGCCATGCTGTGTGACTCCACCATTTTTTTCTAGCTGCCTACCCATATATGGACTATGACTTTCTGAAACTGTGAGCTAAAATAAATGTTTCCTCCCTAATGTAATGGATGCTGGGTATTTTGTCCTAGCAGTGAAAAAGTAACTAAGACAGAGATTGGTACCAGAGAAATGAAATTGTTACCATGGCTTTATTTGGCCATGTGCTTTGAAAACTTTTGATAGCGGTTTGCAGGAGGAGTTTGGAAAGGTTTGAAAAGGTCAGCTGGAGAAGCCTTGGAGTGCTCTGAGCCAAGCTTGATGGGAGATTCTGGTCAGGGCTCAGGCACCCAGAATACTAATGGAAGTGTGGATAGGAAATGCTGGACTTGAGAAGTTTTAAATGGGAGGTAGAAATGTGTTGGCAAGTAACCTAAAAATCTTGCATGCTATGCTCTAGCAAAAAGTGTGTCAGCATTTTGCCCTTGTCCAGAGATTTTGCCTGAAATTGAGATTAAGAATGGTGCACTACTTAATATGGTGGAGGAAATCTCTTGGCAACCTGATGATCAGCCTGTTACATGGCTATTATTGTGGCTTTTAGTCAACTCGATGGCAAATGGCAGGAAAAATGGCACAGAAAAATGATGTAAGAAGTTTATAGTTTTATCAAACAAGAAAGTGGTGGAACAAAAGAAGACATGGAAGTTAAAGAGATCAGCATTAAGAAGAATCCAGTAATTAAATCTTGATGCCTCTTCTCTGAATCCAACCAATCCCCTTATTGGGATATTTACAAAAAGTTTTTTTTTTCCTATATTTTGCTATATCTTTGTTGCTATTCTTAAACCTGACCTTACCCAGCAGTTCACATTAGAAAATAACTACAAGCATGTAGTTCAAGAGACCAGTAAATTTGGGAAAGATGAAAAAAAAAAAGTTAAATTTCAAATGCCTTAGCTGAATACTGGAGAGAAGAGGCATCAAGATTTAACTACTGAGGACTTCTGGTCAAGATGGCGGCTGAGTAACAGCGCTGCACAATGTTTCCTCATCTACTCACTTAAAAAGTCAAGAAGTTAGTAAGAAAAAGCGTATTTGGTGTAGCGAGGAAAGAGAGAAGCATCCCCAAAAACTGAAAGGTGGCCAGTGGGAGATCAGAAATTCAGAAGGATCATTGAAAGCAGAGAAAAAAAATAAATCCCTGCGGCCCAGGAAGCTGCTGCAGCCAGCTGCAAACTGCTGAAGCTGCAGGCAGCTGAGGACAGAGGAAAGCTCACGGGGGACCTGAACATCTAACGGAGCCAGAAGAGGACAGAACACACAATAACAAAGAGGAGGCTGCGGGTGGGTCAGAAATCCTGAAGTCACATCAGAAATGGAGGAAAGAAGCAGCCAACTGGCATGGCCCCGAGCTTTCGGCACCCACAGACCACGGACAGAAGAAGGACCGGAGGCCAGAACCTCAGCCTGAGGTAAGAGTGGGTCCGGGAAAGTGGGAATTGTGGGCAGCTGGTGGCCCCAGCCTCAGAAACACCAACCCACGGGTGTGTGTACTACAAATGCAGCGGGCACTCCCCCTGGAAAAGGCCTCAGGATCCCAGATCAGAAACAGGGCTCAGCAGCCATCTCAGGCAGCGACGTCAGCAGGAGCCATTTTCTTTCCTGCACACCAGAGACAGCCAGAGGTAGCAGAACCATGGGGAAACGTGGTAACAAGTCTCATACAAAAAGATCTGACACCGCAGAAGATGATACCAGGGATACTGAAATTGCAGAATCCAAAGAAATGGGCAAAAATGATGCTAACTTCTGGGCCCAGATATTCAGTGAATTAAAGCAGGAATTAAAGCAGGAAGTAAAACAGACAGCACAAGAGCTACACCAAAACATAGCTAAGCAAAAAGCAAGTTTTGAAAAGCAACTAGAGGAGACCAAAGAAGAAATATACCAGAAGATAATGAAGGCAAAACAAGAAATTAGAGAAGAACACAACATAGATATAGAAAAATTGAATGCAGATATTCAGGAAATGAAAAATATGCGGGAAATAATAAGCAACCACTTTAAACAACTTCAGAATAGAATGTCAGACCTAGAAAATAAAGTGACTAAGCTGCAACATACAGGCCACGAAGAATACAAAGTAAGTAAAGAAAGCAAATCATTACAATGGCTGATAGATGATTCAAGGGCAAACAACTCGGAATTGTGGAAATCCAGGAGAAGACTGAGGGCAAAACAAAAGGCTTAAAGTACATGTTTAGTGAAATAATGGAAGAAAAATTCCCAAATCTGAGAAAAGAAATGAACATGGAACTATTGCAGGCATATAGAACACCAAACAGCTTTGATCAGAAGTGATCCTCATCAGGACACATCATAATTAAAATTCTAGAAACCCAACACAAAGAGAAAATTCTAAAAGTGGCAAGAGAAGAACAGAAGGTGACCTACAAAGACAAGCCCATCAGGATAACTGCAGACTTCTCAATCCAAACTCTAAAAGCAAGGAGATCATGGAGCAATGTCATCCAAGCAGTAAAAGAACATAAATGCCAACCAAGACTGCTATATCCAGCAAAATTATCTTTTAATTTAAAGGGAGAACTTAAAACTTTCCATGACAGAGACAGCTTAAAGGAATTTGCAGCCACTGAGCCAGTATTGCAGAGAATACTTAAAGGAAACTTAGAAAGTGAAAGGGAGGCCAGTGGCACCAATGACCCCAGAAGAAAAGTGACAACAGTTAGAGGAGAATGAGGTGAGAAAAAGTATGTTAGTAATCAGTGAAATATGAGTAAATAAGTTGTGAAAGTTAAAAAATTCTGAAATAACTAAATTTGCCTTCATATCTGTCACTTTAAGTATATTCATGTGGTATAGATTTAAGTTCATTTAATGTAGCAATGTGATATAGTTTTAACTTTGTTTTATTGTAGCATTTCACTTATTAGGTCCCTAATGTAAATTTATCCTAAGGAAACTGATTGATGTAAAGATAACCTTGTGAATGTACAAGTATGCACCTTACAATATTCAGCTAAGGCATTTGAAATTTATTATTTTTTCTTCTCTCCCAAATTCACTAGTCTTTTGAACTACATGCTTGTAGTTATTTTCTAATGTGAACTTGTGGGTAAGGCCAGGTTTAGCAATAAGAACAAAGATATAACAAAATATGGAAAAAAAAAACTTCTGGTGAATATCCCAATAAGGCGATTGGTTGGATTCAGAGAAGAGGGATCAAGATTTAACTACTGCGAACCCATTAGAGGAAGAGGAAGTTGAATTAGAGTGGTGACTTAAGTGAAATGACTTAGGTGCGGAAGATTAATATGTTAAACACTGTATAGTTTCTCTGACTTGGAAAACCCAGAACACAGACATTCTTTGGAGCCATATGAAGTGATAGCCGGAGTTGGGGGAAGGAATGCGGGAGAGGTGGGAGAATCAAAAATGGGAAGGGATTGTAAAGTTGACATGATACATATGTGCATGAAATACCCAAATTCATTGTAAACACTATGTATTACATATGTATATTAATAAAAATAGTGGGGGAAAAAAGAAGAAGGCAGTTACAATCAGGACTATAGAAGAGATGCCTGGACGGCATCTCCAAAGTCAACAAGACACCAATTTACCAACTCAGGTGTGAAGAGGGAAAAAACTTTCTTCTGAGAAGTATTATACCCCAGGGCATCAGGTAGTGCCAGAGAGAGATGGCTGGAATTCAGCCATCAAAGAACTCACAGACTTTTGCAGTATTTGTTCAAAGAGGCCAACCTACTGCTTAAGACAGTGGTAGTTCTTGGTGATCCCCATGTAGTCCTGGCTTTACAGGCTTGCAGAGTGCAAGAGTTCTGAGTTTATCAAGGCTTCTGCCCAAATTTAAGAGGAAGACCATGGAGACCTGGCAGTGTGTTCCTGTGAGTCCAGTGTATGAAGTTGGAAAGGAGGACCCTAAGGTGCAATGAGGACCCTTAAAATTTGCAGAAATCAGGAGCATACATTGTCCCCTGAGAAAGGCTGCCGGCCAAAGCAGAGAAGATGGAGGTTGTAGCCAGAGAGAACACTGTAGGTGTGTGGCCACCCAGGCCTTTGTAGCTCACATCTGGCAGCCACAGTTTACCCCAGATTCTGGCCATGGAAATAAATGATTTAACCTTGGCCTTGACAGGTTTAGAACTTGGCTATGGTTCCGTTGCTTCATATTCTCCTACTCCTTCCTTTCGGAATGATAATATTTACTCTGCCATTCTGAGTTGGAAGGGCTTAATTCTGGTTTTCACAAGAGTTCACAGGTGAGAGTTTTCCTTTCTTCTCAGAGAAGACTTTGAACTTGAATTTTTTTTTGACAGTATTGCAACTGTTAAGAATTTGGAAACTCTCCAAGAAGGACTAACTGCATTTTGTATAGGGAGATAAGCATGAGTCTTTTGGGGGACAGGGTGAAACGTTGTGATTTGGATCTGGAGTGTCCCCAAAAGCCTCCTATACCTATGAATACTGCATACTGTTGGGATGTGGGACCTAGCTGAAAGGGGCAGATGCTTGGGGTTTGACCTAAAAGGGTAGCTCTACCCATCTTCCCTTACTTGGCTTTGCACTGCCATGCTGTGAGGAGTTCTGTCTCTAGTTTCAGCCTCCTCATGTGGCTACACCATTTTTTCAGTCACCCACCAAAGAATGGAATGTAAACTTCTGAAACTGTGAGCTGAAATTAATTATTCCTCTTTTAAGTTGTGGGTGTTGAGTAATCTGTCCCAGTAACAAAATCGTCAATAAGACTTAAACACTCCAATTTCATTGTAGTTGATTGGTATATTTTTGTGGGCTTACAGTCATAATTTTAAAAGGGTCAAACCAAAAAAGAAGAAATGAAAACAGATATAATTCAGGTTTTATCAAAATTGAAAGATTTGCTTTTGTCAAAGGATTTCTCTCCCAAAAGAAATGTAATATTACTTTGATATAGAAACATATCTTTTTAAACCTTCAGTAGTCAGCAAAATCTCTTTTGTTGTTCAAACAGGAATTTTTCATTTTTTATTTTTGGCAAAAATCTTTTTAGACTGTAAAACCTTGATAAAAAGAAGTTAGTTCACTTTAGTTTCCTTTCATGAGACTTGAATATTTGATCCTAGAATATTTTTAAAATACTCTTTTTTACTTTTGATGTTATTTTAATTAATTTCCATATTATGGTTATTTTTATTTTGAAGAATCTTTGATCTGCTTTATGAAACATTTACTTCACCTATCTCATAGAACTATTTTGTAGAGGACACACAATGACAAATCTTAACTTCTCTGATACAGCACCCATAAATGTGAAGATACTGATAGAGGTTGGGGAAATATTCATGGTTATATCTTAAAAAGATAAAGTGGTATAGTATGTTTTTAATTTTTATTTAATGCAAGAGCTTTATTGATATATAATTCACATACATGTATACAATTTGTCTTGTGAAGGACACAATTTGGTGGTCTAAATTGTATCCACGGAATTGTTCAGCCATCCCGACAATTAATTTCAGAGCATTTCCCTGAGGGTCTAGACCTGAAAAACTATTGATCTCTCTACTTATTTGCATATTCTGTAAATTTTACAAAACAAAATGGTGTTATATATAGTCATTTCTGCTTGACTCTAATATGTTCAAGTTGGATCCATATTGTAGCATATACCAGTACATTATCCTTTATATAGGTGAAAAATTCCAGTGGATAGGTATTCACTCATCAGCTGTGGTAGACTTGTATTGTTTTCACCTTTCATATATAATAAATAATGCCATTGTGAACACCGATGTGAAAGTTTCATGCAGAAGTATGCTTTCATTTCACATGTTTTCCTTGGTGTAGACCTATACTTAGATTTGAGTACTCATGTATTTAACCATTTGAGGAACTGCCAAATTTATTCCCAAAGATACTGTACCTTGCATGTAACAGGGTTCCTATTTCTTTATATCTTTGCCGACGCTTACTATTGTCTGTCTTTCTGATTATAACTATCCTAGTAAGTACGTGTCTATCTTATTGTTTTGGTGCTTATTTGCATTTTCTGATAGCTGATTTTGGGATAGATAATTGTACTATTTTACATGACTTTCATGTACTTTTTTGGAGAGATACCTATTCAAATTCTTCAATTATAAAATTCAGTTTTTACTTTCATTGCAATACATTTTGAAACTAGAACTTTCAAACATTTATCAAACATATTTTGAAAATATCTTCTCCCATTGTTAGTTTTATTTTAGCCTTTCCTTGAAAATTCGTCTGTCTCTGTATTACAATTCATCCTAATGTTTGATTGATGACATGTTTGAAACATGTACATATTTCTTTTGAACTTATTTGGGAAAATAGTACAGTGATGTTTAATAGTTGCATCCTGAAATAGTAAGGAAGGTAAAAGTTGCCTTTATTAATTTACCAGCCCATCATTGTGTCTTCTGTGAAGGAAAATGAGTTCCTTGTTCATTGTCAGCAGTATCTGGAGATTAAAACTAGATAATAAGTGTCAGGATGATGCCTTTGTATTATAGATTTGGTATATGTAGAAACTGACCTTGATTTATAGTTTGAGTATCTGAGGCAAAAGATTCCCATATTTTTGTTTTATCTTTAATAGGAGTAACCTTGAAAAGAATTTGTTTCTACATTTTCTATATCAGAGAGTAAGGCCATTTTAAATTGCCTAGAAGCATAAAAATAAGCATGTGGGAACAACTTTAGGCCAGAGCAGCCAGAGACATACCAATGCCCGAGATTTGCATAGTTGTGTTGATTCATGGGCCTAATTATATACTGATGTATGTGTTCCCATGAATTTCATATGATGAAGCTATACTGTCCAGTGTAGTAGTGTTTAGGAGATGGGCTTCTGGAAGGTCATTAGCTTTAGGTGAGTTCATGAGCGTAAGAAGTAGAAGCCATGGGCTGGAGGTGTAGATCAGCAGTTAAAGTGTTTGCAAACACAAGGCCCTGGGTTCAGTTTCCTATCAACACATATTCTGGGCATGGTGATGCACACCTGTAATCCTAGCACTTGGGAAGCTGAGACAGGGCGGCTATGAGTTTGTGCATAGCATGGCCTACATAATGAGCTCAGGATTAGCCTGGACTACAAAACAAGTCCCTGTTCCCCTCTCCACCCCAAAAAGTGCAAAGAAGAGGCCATGATGAGAGTAAAGTAATTAGAAGAGACACCAGAACTTCCTTTCTCTGCCACATAAGAACACAGCAAGCACACTAGTATCTGAAACTGAGAAGAGCGTTTTCCAGATCCCAACTATACTGGCTTCCTGTTCTTCTAAGTTTCAGAGTTATGTGGCATTAATTTCTGTGGTATAGGCTGCCCAGTCTAGTTTTGTTTTGAGAGTCATTTTCAATAGTCCAGGCTACTTCTGAACTTTTTATGCAGCTTAGACTGGCCAAGAACTCATGAAAATCTTCTTGTCTCAGCCTCCCGTGTGCTATGATTACAGGTATGTGCCATATGTCCAGCTAGTGTGTGATCATTATTATTATTATTATGTGATGCAGGGGAGTTAAACTGGGGCCTTGTGCTTCCTAGGAAAATGTTCTAATCACTGAGTTACACACCAACACCTGTTTCTTTTTTTAATTTGCTTTATTTCTGTACAAGTTAAGTTGACTTATACTAGTCTCATTGTTGATCAGAGAAATATTGGCTAAAGGATGGAAAGCAGCAGCCTTCCAGCTAGGTTCATCCTGTGTGGCAGTCCTCACAGGTGGGATAAAATAACTCCACATCTGCAAGCTTAGAGAACTTTGTGTTGGGTCATGGTTTTGGAGGGCTCAGTCTAACGTAGATATGGCATGGCAGAAGTGTGGCAAAGGAAAGCAGCCCAACCCGTGGTAGCGAGGAAGTAGAAAAAGTGGAAGGGTCTTGGGTCAAGAATAACACCCTTCCATGTCACAAGCCTAGTGACACTCATCTCCTCCAACCAGGCCCCACCTTCATTAGGGCAGTCAGCTATGAACTGACGTTTGAATTCACCCACCAATGAACATAGCATCCCTATGGTGCAATCACCTTCTCAAAGCCTCTGAACATGTGAGACCTTTGGGGGACATTTTAGATCTAAATAAATCATAAGATTTCACTTCCAAGATGTACAGCCATCTCATGAAAAATGCATTTAGTCTATCTCTAAGAGTTTCCAAAATCTTTAGCAGTTTTATCATTATTCTAAAGAGTATGAAGTTTCTTCTGAGACTCAAGACAAATTCTTATCTGTGGTCCCCTGTAAAAATAAAAAAGAAAGTTACGTACTTTTCATATATAAGGGCACAGGGTGAACCTTTCCATTTCAAAAGGAAAGAATGGGGTCTCAGGAGAGAAATGGATCAAAGCAAGGCTGAAAGTGAGCAGGGAAAAACCTTAAATCCTTCACCTCATGTCTATCACTTGGAACATATGGTGGTGAGACAGGAACTCCACAGGAGTTGGGCAGCTCTACTCCTGTGGGCTTCCTGGGTATAGCCCATATAGCATCTCTCTTTGGCTTGTTCTTCTCACTGTGTGTGGCTCTGTGGCTCTCCTTGCCAGATGTTACTCAGTCATGGTATCTCCTACTTTCTGTGGTCTCCATTGCAGTGTTGGCTTCACTCTCCAAGCTTCTTGCATCACTATTGGCAGCAACAGAGAGATCATGATACTCACATTTCCTGGTCTCCCAGGACTTACTCTGAAATCTAGGTGGAAGCCTTCGTGACCCCTTAACTCTTGCATTCTGCATGTTTGTAAATTTGCATCATATGAAAGAGACCAAAGTCTATCACCACTTGTAGAGTAGCCAGGCCCCCTTGGGCTATGGCTCCAAAAACCTCTGAGTGCCTGTATGGTTGAATTTGAGGAAATGCTTTCCTTGGTAGCCTTTTGTAAGCAGGACAATTTAGAGCTAGCTTCTCAAAACAAAAATTTTCAAAGGTGTTTATAGTTTTACACCATAGTTCCTGTAATGGGTGAGATCTGGCCAACTCTTGAGATGTCCCCAGAACATCTTTCCTATTGTCCTAGTGGGAAGTACTAGACTTATTTGTAATGCCATTAATCTGCTCAGCAACCATGCCTTCTGTGGCTTGACTTTATAGACACTCTCTTTCTAGCCAAACTGAACTTTTTCAAATCATTAGGTCTGATTTTTGTTTCTGATTTTTCAGTATAGCTCTGGCTAAAAGCAGCAAGTAATATACATGCCACTGCTTAAATGTTGGGGTGCCCTAAAATTTCTTATACCATCTTTAAGTTTACCCTTAGAACATGTACAATATTAAGGTAAGTTCTTTGCCAGAAAGAAACATGAATGACCCCCAGTCCAGTTCCCAAAAGAGTTTACATTTCCATCTGAAATTTCGTGTGCATAGCCTTTACTATTCACATTTCTATCAGCATTCTGGTGTGATCCCCAACCAGAATTGCCCATAAGATTCTGCTAACAGAATTCTAAGGCTTCTATGGCTAGCATCTTCAGAACTTTCCAAACTCCTCCTGCTAATCAAGTCCAGACTTCTGAATCACGTAATCAGGTGCAGTAACAGCAATGAGTCCACACCCAGTACCGATTTTTTGTATTGGTCACTTTCCCATCACTGAAACAAAATAATTGATGTATGCAACTTAAAGGAAGATAGGTTTATTTGAATCATGATATTTGAGGGCTAAGTTCATGATTGTCTGGCTTCAAGACAGAAAGAACACAATAGAAGGGTATAGCAGAGGCAATCTGCTCAACACACAGCAGCCAGGAATCAGAGAGTGGAAGGAGTTGGGGAGAAGAACATACCATTTCAGGTCATGCCCTAAGTGACACCCCTCCTCCAATTAGACCCCATCTGGAAACAGCACATTCAGATACAACTCAACAAAGGATTGACATATCGGTGAGTACAGTGCACCCATAACCCAATCACCTTCCAAAGGCCCTTCTCTGAACAGAATAGATTTTTGGGGTACATTTTAAAGCTAAAAGACAACAGTTACTATTTGTGACTGTTAGAGAGTTTAAGTCAACTTGAGGCAATTAGGAACCATGCCTGGATTAGCGTTTAGGAACCATGGCTAGATGAGGCAATTAGGAAACAGACTGGATTAGGCAGTTAGGAACAAGCCTGGATTAGAGTGTGAGTGATTTATGTGTCAGCAAACAAGGGAAGAGCACTCACCCACCAGTATCTGGGAGGCCCAACTGGGAACTCAAACTGTATGAAAGAAAGGAATAAGAAAGATTGTTAGAGCATTTTCCTCTGGGGAGAGATTGGACTTGATGAGATTTGGCTTCCTGTTTGTGATAACATGAGGAGCTGCCTTCGGCTCCGTCTCTGCCATGTACTTCCATTGCTGCTGCTCCCCTTGAGTGGACTGTGACCTTCTGGAACTGTGAGTGAAAATAAACTTTTCCTCCCCTAAATTGGTGGATGTCAGGTATAGAGTCACAGCAATGAAAAAGTAACTAAGACACTGTTTCCTATGCAGATTATACAAACTCCCATTGTTATACCACAGTTGATCTAAACTGACCCTAAATTAGTCAAGATGTTTGGGAGAGTAGAGACCTCTTCCATCCCTGTGTCAACAGTCAAGGCTCTGAAGAAAGTGATGGCCATCCCCTGTTGTAAGTGGAATATGCCAGAAGACCCAGGTTTGGCTCCATCCTGCAGTATGGAGGCCCTGGATAAACTTATAAAATGCTGTTTCCTTCCAAGGCACAATGGAGACTGGGGTACAGAGGGTCACAGTTTTACTGTATGTAAGAGCTTCTCTTTTCAGGAAAGGCAAGCATGTCTTTGTCATTTGCCATTTTATTGTGTATTTAAGGGCCAGGCAGGTATTTTCTTGTAGTAGAAGCCAGTGGGCAACTTGAAGCCATTACGGCTGTTCTGTAGCTACCAGGAAGCCTGAGCAGAGATTGCTACAGTGAGATAGACTCTGAGGAGCCTAAGGGAATGCATGCTGAAGAAATGCTAGAGCTTTTTGATGGAGAGAATCTGTAATAGCTTAGATCTAAAATGTCTCCCAAAGTCTTCTATGCTTGGAGGTAGTTGGATTAGAGGACACAGTATTCATTAATGGATTAATCTACTGGACCATCATTATTCCCATGAACACTCTATAGATCTGGAGCCAATACTTGGCTGAGACACACAACTGGTTGGTCACAGGGTAGACTTTTTCCTGAGCCTAGCATCAGATAAGACATCATTCTCAGACACACAGGTCCAGGCTCAGATATACTGAAGGCCAATTTATGAGGGGCCCTACCCTAGTCCCATACTCCTAAAACCAATTCATTATTGAAATTTCCTACTTATATCATCAGACACTGTAACAAATTCTTCAGGAGTCAACAGCATAGAGCTGCATAACTCAGAAGCACAGACTGGCCAGCAAGAATCAGCTGAAAGATTCTGCTTGCTGTAAGGTAGCAGAGCAAGTCAGTAAACCTAAGCAAGAGAAATACTTCCTGTGGTGGTGGTCTGACTCAGCATCCTGCCGGAAACACCTGTATTATAGCCACAATGAAGACCAATGCCACAAATAAAGCAAGAAGGTTTGGAAAGGTTTATTACTTACATAACTAGGGTTTCTGACACTAGCACAGCAAGCCTTTCAAAGATGACTGAAATGCCCTGAAAGAGCAAGGAAAGAATGTTGGCTCAGTTCTAATGACATTGGGAGAGGTAGAAGGGATAAGGGCTCCCAGGCAAGTGGACAGGGGCTTGTGAGGTATGACTCTCACCACCCTCTGACCTCACTACCTTCTAGCATCAAAAGAAGGAGCACTTGCTTGTCTCATCATCTTTCTCAGCTGTGGGGCGGGGAGGCCGGGAGTAGAGCAAGAGGGTAGAGGACTGTGATTCAAGGTAGTAGCTGTCAGCAATCAGACAGTCTTTAAAAATGTATACTGTGGCCCTCCATTGTAATTCCTATGTCTTTTATCCTTTTTGCCTCATTACAGATGAAATTGCTTTCTCAGTTGCATTTTTGAATTGCTCATAATGTAGAAATTCAGTAGATTTTTGCATGTTAAATTTTATTCTATAACCTTGCTGAGCTAGCTTTTTATTAATTCTAACAGTATTTTAAAAATCGGGGATCTTTAAGGATTTTTTGTATACAAGATGATATCATCTGCTAAGAGAACATTTTGCTTCTTATTTCCAATCTGCACAACTTCTGTTTTATATTTTTGCCTACTTGCTGTGGCCAGACTCCTTCAAACAATGTGAATAGATGTGATTAGAGCAGACAGATATTTTTTCTTCTTAGTGTTGGGGAAAATCTGTCAGGTTTTTTTGTTTTGTTTTGTTTTTTGTTTTTTACAAGTATAAAGTTAGCTGCTCTTATCAAAGTAATGGCATTTTCTGGTATTACTAATTCACTGTTTTTTATTTTTTAATCATTAACTGCTGTTGAAATTTGTCATGTGTTTTCTGCATCTACTAATATGAACATGTAGTTTTTTCTGTTGATTTTTTCTAATGTACATTAATTATTCTATGTCATATGAATCTCACATTTGTTTTGTTACAGCACATAGTTCTTTGTCTGTGTTTCTGGTTTCACCTTGCTAATGTTCTGGTGAAGATTTTGCAGTTGTAGGAAGTTAATGTTCCATGATTTCCTTCTCTCAGGATGTCTGCATTTGGTTTTGGTGGAACGGTAGCAGTGATCTCATAGAATGTGTTAAGAATCATCCCTGCTTTCTCTTCCTCCTCCTGTCTTCCTTCTTTTAATAATTTGTGGAGATTTGGTATTAACTCTTTAAATGTTTGATAGAAATCACTAATAAAGACCACTTGGACATGTTTGGACTTTATTTGTGGCAAGAGTGTGGGCACCTTTTTTCTACCAAAGCCCATTTAGACATTTATCACATCATTTGCATGCCATACAGAATTACCAACTTGAAAATAAGCTTGCTATATTTGCTATAACACTTTCCCCCATGTCATGTCTGAAACTACTTCTCTTTGGTGTAGTAGCCATGCTTGATCAAATGATTTTGCCAGCTGTTTACCACTTATGGGCCCGAAGTTACCCACCCCTGTGTTATGGGAAGTTATTTAGCTATTAATTTTAATCACTTTTTTGTGTGTATTTAGCCTTTTTCTTCTGGAGCCCAGTTTTTATAGTTGTGTCTGTCTAGAAGCTGTATATTTTGCTAGGCTGCGATAATGTTGTTTGTGGTACTCTCTTATAATTCTTATACAATCAGTGTTTTCCCCTTTGTCTGTTCTAATTTTGGTAACTTGCATCTTTTTTCTCTTGCTAGTTTAGCTAAAAAATTGTCAATTTTCATGTTTCTTGTTTATCTCTTTATTATTTTTTATTCATGAAACACTGTCATGCCATCAACTTCCTTAAGTATAATTTGTTTTTTAGTTCTTTGAATTTTTTTATAATAGTGATTTTGTAGTCTTTTTCTACAAAGACCTGCACGTGGGTGTCTCAGAGGCGTTTTGTGTTCCCTGCTTTTTTTTTTTCTATGTAGGAGTCACACTGTATGTAAGAACCATAATAAAAACAGAATAACCAAAGTAATCCTAAACAACAAGAACAAATCAGGAGTCATCACAATCCTAGGTTTCAAATATTACTACTAAGCAACAGTAATGGAAATTTTATGTTCCTGGCATGAAAACAGACAGGTGGATCAGTGGAATAGAACTGAAGATGCAGAAACAACTCCAGGCATCTTCAGCCATCTAACTTTTGACAAAGAGGCCAAAAGCTTAAAATGATACCTCTTTAAAAATGGTTCTGGTAGATGGCAAAAGATTTATGTGATCTAAAGAGAAAACAGAGTTCTGGGAAAACTGGTTATTTACCTGTAGGAGGACGAATCTAAGACTATGTCCTCCAAATACAATATATTTCAGCCCTTTTTTATATTTAATTTTGAAATAGGGTTTCACTAAGTCACTGGATTTCCCAGGCTGGGCTTGAATTTAACAACTCTCCTGCTTCAGACTGTTTCCTTGTAGTGTGCTTCAAGAATTCCATTTTTATTGCTTTCCTCTAGGGAAAAATCTCTTAGTTATGCTTGGTCTGGGAACAGCTACCTGATTTCCTTGGACTGAAATGCTTAGCTTATTGGTGGCATGCTAGATAAGCACTGTACCTTCTAGGCTTCTCTCTCTTTCCTGGTGTTGAACCTCTAGCCTGCAAGTGAACCGAAGCCGTGTTGTTGGAGCTCCAGTGTTTTTCAGGATGCTATGTATAGGGTAACGCCTTTGCCCTGACAGTAGGGACTGGGTGAAGGAAGGACCTTACTTGTATGTAACTGAACCGCTGCCACACAGAACTGAGGATGGGTTGTAGGGTTAGAAATGGTGTCCTGCTTACCACAAGGAAAGGATGTGTTCCTGTTTCCAGGGTAAGGTTCTCATTTTTCTTGCCACACCTGCCTGCCGGGAAACTTTCCTCATGCCATGAAGGGAGGTTAGCCCTAGGAAAGAAGGGAGCAGGTTATGGCTGGATGGCCACATAATCTCACTGCCCTGCCGAGTGTTAGTCTGCTTTCTTATGTAAATGTGTATGTGCAGTCTACTCTTGGAAGAATTAGCAGAGCCTTTAAATGGTGTTTTTTTTTTTTTTT